>JASTWF010000810.1:0-186140 GCA_030390025.1 Squalus acanthias
GGACACTTCCTGTGTCCCTGTTGACCATGTGTGCAGGAAGTGTATCCAGCTGCAGCTAATAGCAGACCGCATTGCGGAGCTGGAGCTGCGAATGGAAGCATACTGGAGCATTCGCGATGCTGAGGACATCGTGGATATCACGTTTAGGGAGTTGGTCACAACGCAGGTAAAGGCTGCAGAGGCAAGAAGGGAATGGGTGACCAGCAGTCAGAGTAGTAGGCGCAGTCATGTAGTGCAGGGGTCCCCTGTGGACATCCCCCTCTCAAACAGATATACCACTTTGGATATTGTTGAGGGAGATGGCTTATCAGGGGAAGGCAGCAGCAACCAAATTCCTGGCATTTTGGGTGGTTCTGCTGCACAGGACGGGAGGTAGAAGAGCGAGAGAGCTATAGTGATAGGGGATTCTATTGTAAGGGGTATAGATAGGCGTTTCTGCGGCCGCAAACGAGACTCCAGGATAGTATGTTGCCTCCCTGGTGCGAGGGTCAAGGATGTCTTCGAGCGGCTGCAGGGCATTCTGGAGGGGGAGGGTGAACAGCCAGTTGTCGTTTTGCATACAGGTATCAACGATAAAGGTAAAAAACGGAATGAGGTCCTTAAATCTGAAAATAGGGAGTTAGGAGGTAAATTAAAATATAGTACATCAAAGGGAGTAATCTCAGGATTGCTACCGGTGCCACGTGCTAGACAGAGTAGAAATAGAAGGATATTTCAGATGAATACGTGGCTAGAGGAATGGTGCAAGGGGGAGGGATTCAAATTCCTGGGACATTGGAACCGGTTCTGGGGGAGGTGGGACCAGTACAAACTGCACGGTTTGCACCTGGGCAGGACCGGGACCGATGTCTTTGCTAGTGCTATTGGGGAGGGTTAAAACTAAAATGGCAGGGGGTTGGGAACCTGTGCAGGGAAACAGAAGAAAGGGAAGCAAGGATAGAAGCAAAAGACAGGAAGGACAAAGGCAAAAGTGGAAGGCAGAGAAATCAAGTGTGTAAATCAAACAGGGCTACAGTAAATACTATTTCTAAAAGGAATAAGAGTGTTAAAAAAACAAGTCTGAAGGCTTTGTGACTTAATGCGAGGAGCAATCGTAATAAGGTGGATGAATTAGCTGCGCAAATAGATGTAAACGGATATGTTATAATTGGGATTACGGAGACATGACTCCAGGGTGACCAAGGCTGGGAATTCAACATCCAGGGGTATTCAATATTCAGGAAGGACAGGCAAAAAGGAAAAGGGAGGTGGGGTAGTATTGCTGGTTAAGAGGAGATTAACACAATAGTACGGAAGGATATTAGCTCCGATCATGTTGAATCTGTATGGGTAGAGCTGAGAAATACCAAGGGGCAGAAAACGTTAATGGGAGTTGTATACAGACCCCCAAACAGTAACGCTGAAGTTGGGGATGGCATTAAACAGGAAATTAGAGATGCGTGCAATAAGGTCACAGCAGTTATCATGGGTGACTTTAATCTGCATATAGATTGGGCTAACCAAATTAGTAACAATACTGTGGAGGAGGAATTCCTAGAGTGTATACGGGATGGTTTCCTGGACCAATATGTCGAGGAACCAACCAGAGATCAGGCCATCTTTGACTGGGTATTATGCAATGAGAAAGGATTAATTAGCAATCTTGTTGTGCGAGGCCCCTTGAGGAGGAGCGATCATAATATGATAGAATTCTTCATTAAGATGGAGAGTGAAGTAGTTGACTCAGAGACTAGGGTCCTGAATTTAAATAAAGGAAACTACGATGGTATGAGGCGTGAGTTGGCTAGGGTGGATTGGGGAGCGTTACTTAAAGGGTTGACGGTGGATAGGCAATGGCAAACATTTAAAGGTCGCATGGATGAACTACAGAATTTGTTCATCCCTTTTTGGCATAAAAATAAAACAGAAAGGGTGACTCGACCGTGGCTAACAAGGGAAATTAGGGATAGCATAAAATCCAAGGAGACGACATATAAATTGGCCAGAAAAAGCAGCAAGCCTGAGGATTGGGAGCAGTTTAGTATTCAGCAAAGGAGGACAAAGGGATTAATTAAGAGAGGGAAAATGGAATATGAGAGTATGCTTGCAGGGAACATAAAAACTGAATGTAAAAGCTTCTATAGATATGTGAAGAGAAAAAGATTGGTGAAGTCAAGCGTAGGTCCCTTGCAGTCAGAATCAGGGGAATTTATAAAAGGAACAAAGAAATGGATGATGAATTGACTACATACTTTGGTTCTGTCTTCACAAAGGAGGACACAAATAAACTCCCAGAGATGTCGGGGAACATAGGGTCTAATGAGAGGGAGGAATTGAATGAAATCACTATTTGTAGGTAAATGATGTTAGGGAAATTGAAGGGATTGAAGGCCGATAAATCCCCAGGGCCTGATAATCTACATCATAGGGTTCTTAAGGAAGTGGCCCTAGAAACATAAGATGCATTGCGGGTCATCTTTCAAAATTCTATAGACTCTGGAACAGTTCCCATGGATTGGAGGGTAGCAAATGTAACCCCACTTTTAAAAAAAGGTGGTAGAGAATGAACGGGGAATTATAGACCAGTAAGCCAGACATCGTTAGTGGGCAAAATGCTGCAGTCCATTATAAAAGATGTAATAGCAGAGCACTTGGAAAACAGTGACAGGATCGGACAAAGTCAACATGGATTTACAAAAGGGAAATCATGCCTGACTAATCCAGTGGAATTTTTTGAGGATGTAACTGGTAGAATAGATAAGGGAGAAACAGTGGATGTGGTGTATTTGGACTTTCAGAAGGCTTTCGATAAGGTCCCGCATAAGAGATTAGCGTGCAAAGTTAAAGCCCATGGGATTGGGGTTAAGGTATTGATTTGGATAGAGAACTTTTTGGCAGACAGGAAGCAAAGAGTTGGAATAAACTGTTTTTTTTCCAAGTGGCAGGCAGTGACTAGTGGGGTAAAGCAGTGATCGGTGCTACCTCCCCAGCTATTCACAATATGTATTCATGATCTAGATGAGGGAACTAGATGTAATATCTCTAAGTTTGCAGATGACACAAAGCTGGGTGGGCGTGTGTGCTGTGAGGAGGATGCAGAGAAACTCCAGTATGATTCGGACAGGTTGGTTGATTGGGCAGAGGTATGGCAGATGCAGTATAATGTGGATAAATGCGAGGTTATCCACTTTGGTGGCAAAAACAGGAAGACAGATTATTATCTGAACGGCAATAGATTGGGAAAAGGGGAAGTGCAACGAGATCTGGGAGTCCTTCTGCACCAGTCGCTGAAGGTAAGCATGCAGGTGCAGCAGGCGGTTAAGAAGGTAAATGATATGTTTGCCTTCATAGCGAGAGGATACGAGTACAGGAGCAAGGATGTCTTGCTGCAGTTGTACATGGCGTTGGTGAGACCACACCTTGAGTATTGTGTGCAGTTTTGGTCGCCTTATCTGTGGAAGGATGTTCGTGCCATGGAGGGTGTGCAGCGAAGATTTACCAGACTGAAACCTGGGATGGCAGGAATGACGTATGAAGAGAGATTGGGTCGATTAGGCTTATATTCGCTAGAGTTTCGAAGAATGAGAGGGATCTCATTGAAACTTATAAAATTCTAACAGGACTAGACAGACTAGATGCAGGAAGGATGTTCCCGATGGCGGGGGAGTCCAGAACCAGAGGCCACAGTCTAAGGATAAGGTGTACGCCATTTTGGACTGAGATGAGGAGGAATTTCTTCACCCAGAGAGTGGTGAACCTGTGGAATTCTCTACAAGAGAAGGCAGTTGAGGCCAATTCATTAAATATATTCAAGAAGGAGATAGATATATTTCTCAAGGCTAAAGGGATCAAGGGATATGGGGAGAAAGCAAGGACAGGGCACTGAATTTGTATGATCAGCCATGATCTCATTAAATGGCGGAGCAGGCTCGAGGGCCGAATGGCCTACTCCTGCTCCTATCTTCTATGCTTCTATGCTTAAAAATTTCCACATTCTGTTTTAGTAACAGTTTGAGGCAAGAGAAGACATTCAGTCCATCTAACCCACCACATTATTTTGATTGTTGCATCATCCATACCAATAATGTGTTCCACATAATTAACAGCTTTTAATAAAAAAAAGTTACTCTTGAATTTTCTATTTTGTTTTGTTGTACTTAATTTGTAAATTTGGCTTTGCTCTGTACAAGACAGAAACTCTTACTCGGATCCAATATTTCCAGACCTTTCCTAACTTTATTACGTCCCCTCTCAGTCTTCTTTTTTCAAAGAGAGACGAGGCCCGAGGTAAGAATAACATAAGTTTTCTATTCACTCAAATTTCATTCGATGAAATATTATTTCAAATGTGATTAGGAATAGTAATTACCCAGTGTACATTACACTCGGATTTTCGAAAGATACAATTTGCAAAGCTCTGAGTTGTAAAACTGACTTCAGTGGAAAAACACATTTGGAGAGGTGTAGAGTGGGCAGCCCGTCACATAGCAACGGTTTTGCACTATCGCAAAAATATAAAATTACCCCATTGAGCGTGACATTGGTCTTGGCGGTAGCGCAAAACCGGCAACATCAAATCAGCAGCCCATTTTACATCCTGCATGATATTCTCTTCAATGGGGTTGATCGTAAATTGATTCGCTTGGCGTCAATGGTTTGCAAGCTTTATCAGTTGCTTAACCCTGACAATAGCGCTAGTGCCATTTTGAAGGAGAGCTATCGCTGGGCGCCCAACCTGCCAGCCTCTTTCAGGTGGTAAGCCCTTTTCAATTTAGAAATCATTGTCCTTGGACACTGAGCGCCACTATTGGTTGGAGATACCCCATGGTTGAAGAAGACCTCCATGAGGAGTGCAAAACGGGCTGGTGATGACCTTTTCGATCTACTGCTCGGGACGAATGTATACCCCATATTGATTTAAGGCAGGCAGCTGTTCATAATACTCAGTGTGATAGTTTTTAATATTATTGGCATGCCAACTTTTTTTTCATGCATGGGATGGCAGCGTCGCTGGCAAAGCAGGCATATCATAGAATCATAGAATCATAGAAGATAGGAGCAGGAGTAGAATATTCGGCCCCTCTAGCCTGCTCCGCCATTCAATGCGATCTTGACTGACCAACCAAATTCAGTACCCTGTCCCTGCTTTCTCCCCATATCCCTTGATCCCTTTAGCCTTAAGAAATATATCCAACTCCTTCTTGAATCTATTTAATGAATTGGCCTCTATTGCCTTCTGTGGCAGAGAATTCCACAGGTTCACCACTCTCTGGGTGAAGAAATTCCACCTAATTTATGTCCTAAGTGGCTAACCCCTTATCCTTAGACTGTGACCCCTGGTTCTGGATATTCCGAGCATCGGGAACATACTTCCTGCATCTAGTTTGTCCTGTCCTGTTAGAATTTTCTAAGTTTCAATGAGATCCCCTCTCATTCTTCTAAACTCCAGCGAGTATAGCCCAATCGACCCAATCACTCTTCATACATCATTCCTGCCATCCCAGGTATCAGCCTTGTGAATCTTCGCTGAATTCCTTCCATGGCAAGAACATCCTTCCTCAGAATAGGCGACCAAAACTGCACACAGTTCTCAAGGTGTGGTCTCACCAAGGCCCTGTACAACTGCAGCAAGACATCCTTGTTCGTGCACTCAAACCCTCTCGCTATGAAGGCCAGCATACCATTTGCCTTCTTAACCACCTGATGCAACTGCATGCTTACCTTCAGCGACTGGTGCACAAGGACACCCAGGTCTCGTTGCACTTCCCCTTCTCCCAATCTATTGCCATTCAGATAATAATCTGCCTTTCTGTTTTTGACACCAAAGTGGATATCCTTGCATTTTTCCACGTTATATTGCATCTGCCACGCTTCTGCCCAATCACCCAACCTATCCAAATCATCCTGGAGTTTCTCAGCATCCTCCTCGCAGCACACACGCCCACCCAGTTTTGTGTCATCTGCAAACTTGGAGATATTACATCTAGTTCTCTTGTCTCGATCATTAATATATATTTTGAATAGCTGGGGTCCAAGGACCGATCCCTGTGGTACCCCTCTAGTCACTGCCTGCCACTCAGAAAAAGACCTGTTTATTCCAACTCTTTGCTTGCTGTCTGCCAAGCAGTTCTCTATCCAAGTCAATACCTTGCCCCAATCCCATGTGCCTTAACTTTACATGCTAATCTCTTATTTGGGACCTTATCAAAAGCCTTTTGGAAATCCAAATACGCTACATCCACTGGTTGTCCCTTATCTATTTTACCAGTTACATCCTCAAAAAATTCCAGTCGATTAGTCAAGCTTGATTTACCTTTTGTAAATCCATGTTGACTTTGTCCGATCCTGTCACTGTTTTCCAAGTGCTCTGCTATGACATCTTTTATAATGGATTCTAGCATTTTCCCCACTACCGATGTCAGGCTAACCGGTCTGTAATTCCCCGTTTTCTCTCGACCACCCTTTTTGAATAGTTGGTTAACATTAGCTACCCTCCAATCCATGGGTACTGTTCCAGATTCCATCGAATGTTGGAAGATGATCAGCAATGCATCTACTATTTCTAGGGCCACTTCCTTAAGTACCCTAGGATGTAGATTATCAGGCCCTGGGGATTTATCGGCCTTCAATCCCTTCAATTTCCCTAACACCATTTCCCTACAAATACTGATTTATTTCAGTTCCTCCCTTTCATCAGACCATATGTTCCCCCAAATCTCTGGGAGGTTATTTGTGTCCTCCTTTGTGAAGTCAGAACCAAAATATGTATTTAATTGGTCTGACATTTCTTTGTTCCCCATTATAAGTTCCCCTGATTCTTACTGCAATGGACCTATGCTTGATTTAACTAATCTTTTTCTCTTCACATATCTATAAAAGCTTTTACATTCAGTTTTTATGTTCTCTGCAAGCTTACTCTCGTATTCTATTTTCCCCTTCTTAATTAATCCCTTTGTCCTCCTTTCTTGAATCTTAAACTGCTCCCAATCCTCAGGGTTACTGCTTTTTCTGGCCAATGTATATGCCCTCTCCTTGGATCTTATGCGATCCCTAATTTCCCTTGTTAGCCACGGTTGGGTCACCATTTTGTTTTATTCTTATGCCAAACTGGGATGAACAAATTCTGTAGTTCGTCCATGCGGTCTTTGAATGTTTGCCATTGCCTATCCACTGTCAACCCTTTCAGTGACATTCCCCAATCAATCCTACCCAAATCGCACCTCATACCATTTTAGTTTCCTTTATTTGAATTCAGGACTCTAGTCTCTGAGTCAACTACTTCAATCTCCATCCTAATGAAGAATTCTATCATATTATGATCGCTCCGACCCTAGGCGCCTCGCACAACAAGATTGCTAATTAATCCTTTCTCATTGCATAATACCCACTCTAAGATGGCCTGATCTCTGGTTGGTTCATCGACATATTGGTCCAGGAAACCATCCCGTAAACACTCCAGGAATTCCTCCTCCATAGTATTGTTACTAATTTTGTTAGCCCAATCTATATGTCGATTAAAGTCACCCATGATGACTGCTGTGCCCTTATTGCACGATTCTCTAATTTCCCTTTTAATGCCATCCCCATCCTCTGCATTACTGTGTGGAGGTCTGTATATCACTCCCACTAACGTTTTCTGCCCCTTGTTATTTCTCAGTTCAATCCATACAGATTCCACATTGTCAGAGCTAATATCCTTCCTTTCAACTGTGTTAATCCCCTCTTTAAACAGCAATGCTAACCCACCTCCCTTTCCTTTTTGCCTATCTTTCCTGAATATTGAGTACCCCTGGATTTTGTGTTCCCAGCCTTGGCCACCCTGGAGCCATGTTTCGGTAATCCCAATCAAATCATATTTGTTTAGCTCTATTTGCGCAGCTAATTCATCCACCTTTTTCCGAATGCTCCTTGCATTAAGACACAAAGCCTTCAGGCTTGTTTTTTTAACGCTCTTAGACCTATTAGAATTAGTATTTACTCGCGCCATGTTTGATTTAAACCGTTGTTTTCTCTGACTGCCACTTTTGTTTTTCTCCTTCCTTTCTTTTGCTTTTATCCTTGTTTCCCTTTCCTCTGTATCCCTGCTCAGGTTCCCAACCCCTTGCCATTTATTTCAAACCCTCCCCTAGAGCACTAGCAATCACTCCCCCTAGGACATCGGTCCTGGCCCTGCCCAGGTGTAGACCATCCGGTTTGTACTGGTCCCACCTACCACAGAACCGGTTCCAATGCCCCAGGAATTTTAATCCCTCCACCTTGCACCATTCCTCTAGCCATGTATTCATTTGAAATATCTTTCTATTTCTACTCTGACTAGCACTGGCACTGGTAGCAATCCTGAGATTACTACCTTTGAGGTCCTATATTTTAATTTACCTTCTAACTCCCTATATTCTGCTTTTAGGACCTCATCCCGTTTATTACCTATATCGTTGGTACCTATATGCACCACAACAACTATCTGTTCACCCTCCCCTTCCAAAATGCTCTGTAGCCGCTCTGAGACATCCTTGACCCTTGTAACAGGGAGGCAACATGCCATCCTGGAGTCTCGTTTGCGGCTGCAGAAACGCCTATCTGTTCCCCTTACAATAGAATCCCCTATCACTATAGCTCTCCCAATTTTTTCCTCCCATCCTGTGCAGCAGTACCATCTACGGTGCTAGGAAGTTGGCTGCTGCTGTCTTCCCCTGATAAGCCATCTCCCTCAACAATATCCAAAGCGGTATATCTGTTTGAGAGGGGGTTGGTCACAGGGGACCCCTGCACTACCTGCCTCCGCCTATTACTCTGCCTGGTGGTCACCCATTCCCTTCCTGCCTGTATAACCTTTACCTGCAGTGTGCCCAACTCCCTAAACGTGCTATCCACGATGTCCTCAGCATCGCAAATGCTCCATTATGCATCCATCCACAGCTCCAGCGCCACAATGCGGTCTGTCAGTAGCTGCAGCTGGATACATCTCCCGCACACATGGTTGTCAGGGACACAGGATGTGTCACTGAATTCCCACATAGTGCAGGAAGAGCATTTCACAGCACCGAGCTGTCCTGTCATGACTAACCCTTTAATTAATTAATTAATTAAAATTAAATTAATATTAAATGGCTCCCACCAATTACACTGGAATTAAGTGATATACTCAAGGGCCCTTGCTTAACAGTAGTCCCCGCTACACAAAGAGACCGTAGAAACCACAAAATTTAAATTTAGAAAAATTGAGAAAGAAAATACTCACCAACCAATCACTTACCTGCTTTTTGGTGATGTCACACTACGAATACTTTTTGCTTCCATCTCCCGGAACATGGATTTGTAAGCCGCCTCGGGGCTCACCTTAAGTACCGCCGCTCGCCACCTCTTTTCCCTCGTGGGTCCGCCGCCTCTACCGCCTCGCCGCTCGAGGCCTCGCTGCCGCCTCGGGGCTCACCTTAAGTACCGCCGCACGCCACCTCTGTTCTCTCGCAGGTCCGCCGCCTTGCCGTCTCTCTGCTCCAGGCCTTTTATTGCCCATCTCTAATTGTCCTTGTGAAGGTGGTGTTGAGACGACTTCTTGAATCGCTGCAGTCCTTGTTGGCGGTTTAGCATAACTTGCTGGTTTGCTAGGCATTTTAGAGGGAAGTTGAAAGTCAACCACTTTGCTGTGGGTCTTGAGTCACTGGGTAAGGCGACATATTTCCTTCTTTAAAGGACATTAGTAAATCAAATGGGCTTTTACAACAATCAGGTAGTTTCATGGTCACCATTACTGACACTAAAGATTTTTAATTAACTGAATTTTAACTGAATTTAAATTTCCCCAGCTGCCGTGGTGGGATTAGAACTCATGTCTCTGGATTTTTAGTCAAATCTTACGGAATTACTAGTGCAGTAATGTAACCACGATGCTGCCGTACCCCAATTGCACTTATGCATTGTGTAGATAATACATATACCCAAATAATTATTAGCTAATTTATGTTTTGGAATGTGTCTTCTTAAACATCTGAGAAATTACTGAAACTCGAGACCTGGTAATTTTAACTTACACCAATAATGTAAAGCAGGCGATTTCGGATGAGTCAGTCATTACACACCCCGCCCGATTTTCCTTTCCAGTTACTTAAATGGGATGGAAAATCGGGCGGGGTGTACAATGGGCTGCCCATCGAAACCGTCTGCTTACACTATCGCTGAAAGCAAAAAATACATTTTGCTTCTCAATGATAAGGTCCAATTGTTGGCGAATTGTTATAATTATTATAATTCGAATGTGTTTCGTTGAACTCATAGCTGTGGTTACAACCAAGATACATCACCAGCTTCAGTTCACTGCAATAGCCGACAAGCCTCGCTGAGCTCAGCAAAAAATCGCAATAAGATAATCAATACATTTGTCAAATATAACAGAATTGTTGATGTTTTCCGATAACTACTTGACCAGATCATCATTCAATGTTATATATGTCCTTGAAGTGCATTAATCATATAAACTTGAATAGAAATTTGTGACGGAAGCTATAATCACATCCCAACTCAAACCACAGGACGGGAATATGCTGCACTCTGATTAAAAGCGCCCATCTCTTAAAAAGAACACTTTATAAGTCACAATTCAACAGATAGTGGAGCCCACTCGCAATGTGGTGCACAATATTCCTAATAGATAACCTTGAGCAATCCATTGCTAAAATATCAAATTTCATGATAAAAAAAAATGGAGATGCAAAGGGGTCGAAAACCAGGGGGCACAGATTTTAAATGATTGGGGGTAGGTTTAGAGGGGATTTGAGGGGAAGTTTATTTACCTAGAAGGTTGTGGGGGTCTGGAACTCACTGCCTGAAAGGTGGTAGAGGCAGGAACCCTAACCACATTTAAAAAGTACTTGGATGTGCACTTTGGATGCTCTAACCTGCAGGGCAACGGACCAAGAGCTGGGAAGTGGGATTAGGCTGGATAGCTCTTTGTTGGCAAACGTGGACACGATGGGCCGAAATGACCTCCTTCTGTGTTGTAAAATTCTATCACTCTACGATTCTATGAAACTAAATAAATCGTTGCCAAATAATGTCACTTTCACAGGGCACAACCCTGGTTCATAGGATTCGAACCAATACTGTGGGATATGGTAAGTAGAACATTGAAACTTACAAGAAAGTGAGGCAACAGCTTGCACTTACAATGTTTTTATTTCGAGCACCTCAGCGGGGAGCTGAACACTGAGAAAGGAATCGGGATAGAGGAGAATCATAATTCAACAGATAGGTATTCATCATTTTTAAAAGCGGTGAAAAAGCAAGTCCAACTGGTTCTGCAATAGATCATCATCAACAACAACAACTTGCATTTATATAACGCCTTTAAAGTAGTTAAACGTCCCAAGCCACTTCACAGAAGTTTCATCAACTACATTTGACAGTAAGCTAGATAAGGAGAAATAGGACAGGTGAGCAAAAGCTGGTCAAAGAGATAGTTTTTAAGGCGAGTCTTAAAGAAGAGCTAGGGATGGCGAGGCGGATAAATTTAGGGAGGTTCTTCTGGAGCTTACGGCCTAAGCAACTGAAAATCATGGCTGCAAATGGTGGAGAATTATAATCGCGGATGTGCAAGCGGCCAACATTGTAGAAGTGCAGAGATACTGCAGGGCTGTAGACCTGAATGAGGTAACAGAGATAAAGAGGGGCGAGGCCGTGGGGGGATTCGAAAGCAAGGTCGAGAACTTAAAATCTGAAGCGTTGCCTGTCCTGAAGCCAAAGTATTTGGTGAGCAAAGGTCTGACAGGTGAACGGGAATTGGTCCGAATTAGGATACGTGTGGCAGAGTTTTGAATGAGCTCAAGTTTATGGATGGTACAAGGTGGGAGGCCGGCCAGAGAGCATTGGAATAGTCCAATCGAAAGGTAACAAATGCATCAATGAGTGTTTCAGCACCAGATGAGCTGAGGCAGGGTGGAGATGGGCGATACAAACATAAGAAGATAAGACATAGAAGCAGGAGTAGGTCATTTGGCCCCTCAAGCCTGCTCCGCCATTCAATAAGATAATGGCTGATCTGATCTTGGTCTTAACTCCACTTCCCTGCCCGCTCCCCATAACACTTGACTCCCTTATCGTTTAAAAATCTGCCTATCTCCACCTTAAATATATTCCATGACCCAGCCTCCACAGCTCTCTGGGGAAGAGAATTCTAAAGATTCACGACCCTCTGAGAGAAGAAATTCCTCCTTATTTCCGACTTAAAAGGGTGCCCCCTTTTTCAGAAATTATGCCCCCTAGTTCTAGAATAACCCACGAAGCGAATTATACTCTCTGCATCTATCCTGTCGAACCCCTTCAGAATCTTTAATGTTTCAATAAGAACCCCTCTCAATCTTCTAAACTCCAATGAGTATAGGCCCAAGCTACTCAACCTTTCTTCATAAGATAACTCCTTCATCTCAGGAATCAACCTCGTGAACCTTCTCTGAACTGCCTTCAATGCAAGCATATCCTTTCTTAAATAAGGAGACCAAAACTGTACGCAGTACTCCAGGTGTGGTCTCACCAACGCACTGTACAGTTAAACAGGACTTCTCTATTTTAATACTCCATTCCCTTTGCAATAAAGGCCAACACTCCATTTGCCTTCCTAATTACTTGCTGTACCTACATGCTAACTTTTTTTGATTCATGTACGAGAATCCCCAGAACCCTCTGTACCTCAGCATTTTGTAATCTCTCCACATTTAAACAATAATTTACTTTTTAATTTTTCCGACCAAAGTGGGTAACTTTTAATGTGGTACCTTATCTAATTCCTTCTGGAAATCCAAAAACACGACATCTACTGTTTCCGCTTTATTCACCAGTTCATTATATCCTCAAAGAACTCCAGCAAACTTGTCATACATGATTTCCCTTTCATAAAACCATACTGACTCTGCTTGACTATATTATGATTTTCTAAATGTCCGGCTTTCACTTCCTTAATGATAGACTCCAGCATTTTCCCAGTGACAGATGTTAGTCTAACTGGTCGATAGTTGCCTGCTTTCTGTCTCCAACCTTTCTTAAATAGGGGTGTTACATTTGCGGTTTTCCAGTCCGCTGCGACCTCTCCAGAATAAAGGGAATTTTGGTAGATTAAAACCAATGCATCCACTATCTCTGCAACCACCTCTTTTAAGACTCTAGGAAGCACGCCATCGGATCCAGGGGACTTGTCCACCTTTAGTCACATTTGTTTCCCTAGTACTTTCTCTCTAGTGATAGTGATTGTTTTAAGTCCCCCCCCCCACCCCCACCGCACCCCAATAGCCCCTTGATTATCCATTATTGGGATGCTGGTAGTGTCTTCTACTGGGAAGACCGATACTAAATATTTGTTCAAGGTCTCCGCCATTTCCCTGTTTCCCATTATTAATTCCCCCAGACTCATCCTCTAGGGAACCAACGTTTACTTTAGCTACTCTTTCCTTTTTGTATACCTGTATAAGCTCTTACTGTCTGTTTCTTTGTGTCTTGCTAACTTACTCTCATAAGCTATCTTCCCTCTCTTTAACATTTTTTAGTCGTCCTTTGCTGCTTTTCAAAAATTTCCCTAGCTCTGGCCTTTCACTAATCTTCGCAACATTGAATGCTTTTGTTTTCAATTTGATACCATCCTTCACCTCCTTAGTAAGCCACGGATAGTTCATCCTTCTCTTAGATTCTTTCTTTCTCACTTGAATATATCTTTGCTGAGTTATGAAATATCTCCTTAAATGTTTGCCACTGCTTTTCTACATTCTTACCCTGTAATATATTTTCCCAGTCCACTTTTACCAAGTCTGCCTTCATACCTTTGTAATTAACTTTGTTTTATTTGAAGACAATAGTTTGAGACCTAGCTTTCTCACCGTCAAATTGATTTTGAAATTCTACTATGCTATGATCACTCTTCCTAAGAGGATCCTTCACTTCAAGATCATTAATTAATCCAGCCTCGTTACACATTACCATATCTAAAATAATATTCTCCCTGGTTGGTTCCACAACATATTTTTCCAAGAAACCATCCTGTATACACTCTAAGAACTCTTCCTCAAGTCTACCTTTACCAATTGGCTTTGTCCAATCACTATGAAGATTGAAATCTCCCATGATTATAGCCGTACCTTTCTTACAAGCCTGTATTATTTCTTGATTTCTTATCTGTCCTTCAGTGTAGCTACTGTTTGGGGGACTGTAGACAATTCCCACCAGTGACATTTTACCCTCATAATTTCTTATCTCCACCCAAACTGATTCTATGTCTTGATCTTCGAGGCCAATATAATTTCTCATTATTGCACTGATCTCATGCCTTATTAACAGAGCTACATCACCTCCTTTTACTTTCTGCCTATCGTTACGAAATGGGAAATACCCCTTAATATTCAGTTCCCAGCCTTGGTCACCTTGCAACCACGTCTCTGTAATGGCTATCAGATCATACCTATTTATTTCTATTTGTGCTGTCAACTCAACTATCTTGCTACGAATGCTGCGTGCGTTTAGATATAGAGCTTTCAATTTTGTCTTTTTACCATTTTTCCCTACTCTGGCACCTCTTTCTGATGCACTCTTATGTGTATACGCTCTGTCCCATCCTGTCACACTCTGGTTATCATTACCCCTATCGCTACCCTGCACTTTTGCCGTCTCATTTTTCTTTGACTTTTTAAATTTCCACTCAGCGTATCCCTACCCCCCACTATTTAGTTTAAAGCCCTATCCAAAGCCATAGTTATTCGATTCGCCAGGATTCTGGTCCCAGCCAGATTCAAATGAAGCCCGTCCGAATGAAACAGTTCCCTCTTATCCCAGTACTGGTGCCAGTGCCCCAGGATTCGAAACCCATTTCTCACACAAAAATATTTGAGCCACTCGTTCATCTCGCTGATCGTATATACCCTATGTCAATTTGCACGTGGCTCAGGTAGAAATCCAGAGAATATTTCCTTTGTTGTCCTGCTTTTTAATGTAGCTGGTAGCTGCTCAGCAGATCCTTTTTCTTTGTCCTACCTATGTTGTTGGTACCTACATGGACCACGACTACTGGATCTTTCTTCTCCCACTCTAAATTTCTCTCCAGCCCAGAAGAGATGTCCTTTACCCTGGCACCGGTCAGGCAACGCAGCCTCCGGGACCGTTGCTCTTGGTTGCAGAGAACAGTGTCTATCCCCCTAACTATACTGTCCACTACTACTACCACATTGCTTTTAGCTCCCTCCACTTGAATGGCTCCCTGTACCACGTTGCTTTGGTCAGTTTGCTCAGCCTCACTGCAATCCCTGCTCTCGCCCACACAGAGGGTAAGAAGCTCGCAACTGTTCGAAAAGAGCAAGGACTGAGGCTCCTCCACCGCTACCTCCTGGTTCCACATACCTGCCTCGCTCGAAGTCACACCCAGCTGTCCCTGACAACGCACCAAATTTGAATTAATTAATCTAAGGGGTGTGACTGCCTCCTGGAAGACAGCGTCCAGGTAACTCTCCCCCTCCCCGATGTGTCGCAGTGTTTGCAGCTCGGACTCCAGCTCATCAACAGAAGCGGATGTTCCTCGAGTACGAACACTTACTGCAAAAGTGATTGTCATGGACCTCAATGGTATCCACCAGCTCCCACATGTTGTAGCAGTAACACATCGCCTGCCCTTCCATCTTTAATGTATTTAATTAATAAAATGTATAAGTTTTGAACGTTAATTTTTTATTCCCTGCTCTTAATTTAAACCTATGTCCAAGAAAAGAGAAAAATACTGACGAACCAATCACTTCCCTGCATTCCTGTGACGTCAATCCTTGTTTTTGTTGTCAGGTCCGCTGCCTCTGCTCTCGGGCCTTCCTTTGCCCCACTGTTTATTTGCTCCGCCTCCCCTTTCGCTCAGATCCGCTGCCTTTGCCTTTTCCCTGTGATGTCAACTTTTATTTTTCTCCGAATGCGGTTGGGGAGTTTCACATAGCCGAACTCCCGTTGGTTTTCTGTCCCCTATCGTGCAGATATTTAATTCCTGCTCTCCTGGAGGCTGACAAAGATAGAAAAAGAAGAAAGGAGCACCTCCCTCCCCTCCTCACCGAAGTTATGGAGGTGAAAGTAGCCAGTCTTGGTGATGGAGAGGATATGGTGACGGAATCTCAACTGCGGGCGAAAAAAGATACCAATCATGCAAACAATCCGGTTCAGCCTCAGACTGTGGCCACGGAGAAATATGGAGTCAGTGGCTAGGAAAGAAGCTTACAGCAGGGGCCAAAGACATTGAGTTTTTACTTTCCAATATTTAATTGGAGGAAATTTCTGCTCTTCCAATATTGGATGTCTGACAAGCCATTATCACAGCAGAGACAGTGGAGAGGCTGAGAGAGGTGGTGGTGAGTTTGAGCTGGGTCTTGGCAGCATACACGTGGAACCTGAAGTTGTGTTTTCGGATAATATCGCCGAGGGCCAGCATCAGAGGACAAAGATCCAATTGCCCCTGACAGTGGAGGAAATGGACAGGGGATAGGTTACAGGACAGAATTAGAGAAACCGAAGAGCTACTTTTAAGTTTTAAGATGACACAATGGATATAAATCAATGCTATTGGTCATGATGTATGACGCGCGGCTGATCTGATATCATCTGTTTCGCACTATCGCCAAAATATGAAATTACCCCCAGAGGGTGCACTCTGCATAGAATGATGGAGAATGAGCTTACAACTGAGTAATGGTGCTGGCGACATAGAGTTGCTATTTGAAATATTGCGCAGTGCCACACCCAGCACGGACACTTTCAGTTCTTCGTGTACGGTGTGCTCAGGTTATAGCTATACAGAACTATGAGCATAAAGAAACTTTAAAAGGGACTAACTTGAAACAGCATCATATTGTTTAGTAGATCAAGAAACTCTAAACACTAGTGTCGATGGTATTGACTCTGATTATTTGGGCATTTGACATCATCGCGTGCCTATGACACAATTGCCCCAACAAAGGTTGTCAGTTCAAGCAACCTCGATTGTACAATCTATCGACTGTATGTCTGGACGCTGTCTCCAGAATTGCTGGACTGGAATTATTTAATTGGAAAGGATATGTTCTACAGGAAACACTTGCATCATAAGGAACTAACCAAACTGAATGTAAAAGGTCAGCAATAAGGAATAGTTAAGGTTTCATTCCAGCAGAAGACCAACTTTAAATTGATGGCAGTACGGATAAATTGAATAAGATTCAACTGATATATGCATCTCATAGAAGGAGAAGTGTTTTTACAAATTGCAAACTACGAAGTCATGCTAAGGTAAAGCACAATAATGAGACGATCGGGTAGATTCCCCATAGGAATGAAAATCCTGCGTTTTGTTAAATGGGCGGTCGATCTGCAATGCCAGTTCTAAGCCAAGGCAGCAAGTTTTATACCCTAATCGATTTTCTTTTTCATTTACATCAATGGAAAATGAAGTCCCCAGTCTTAGTGTAAAATGGACTGCAGATTGCCAAGAGCCCACTTGATGCTACTGGCTTAGACGGATTTCGCAGCCACAGACCTCTGCTTGCCATTTCGTTACGAATCTTTGGCCGAAATGTTCCCATCAAAAAACGCATGCGTTTGGAGCGTGAGTGCAGTTCAATTGTTAAAATCTGAATCTGAACCTGATCCCGCCTCCAATCCCCCCACTTCCGGTTTTCCCGGGGCAGGGCGGGACGGTGCGGTGTATAGGGGCGTGTGCCGGCAGCCAACACGCTGCCAGGGGGCGTTACCACATTTTAAATATTGTAATGAGGCTGAAAGACTCTTTTTCCACTCCATTTTTTTTTACTGCCTGTGGACGAGTTTCACCCAATTTGTGAAACCTGACAGTTAAACAGAGGCGGGGACTGCTGCATCCACGAGTTAAGTGGCTCTTCACCTACCTCCTAGATCGAGTGTCCAGACCATACACACCCACCCGAGATCCGAGACCGCCCCCCCTCGGCGATCACCTTCCCAGTCCTCACCCCGTCCACCCCAAGGCCTCCCGGGCCAACGATGATGATGAGGCCAGCCATGATCCTCTGGTGGTGGACCCCGCTCCTGCGGCGCCCCGCCGGCCCTCCGCCCCATCCCTGGCCGAACCACCCATGATCTACAGTCACGCCCCTGATCACCGATACCCCCGCAATCCCAGTTTGCCTGTTGATTCCTGACCACCCCCCATCATCTGCTGATCCTGCAAGTCCCCCCACCTTCATCTCTCCCCCCTCCCGATTGCTCTCCCAACTCCCGATTGACGACCCCCGTCCCGATTGCCGATACTCGCGCGCCGATCCCGACCCCCTTCCCGCGATCCCTTCCCTGGACCGACCCGTCGTCTCTGAGGCCTACCCAACCGCAACTAGACCGCCTCTCAAGCTGTCTGGCTGTGGGCGGGAATCCGAGTCCTGGCATTCAAGTTTGCCCCTGATGGTATTATCGCCATAATCTGAGCGAAACCCGGCCTCCCTGGTTTCCCGCCGGCCTCGGACCGTCCCTCCCCGCGCCACCAACATGCCTTCCCGAACGAAATTCCGGCCTACTGTTTGAAATATACATACTGTCAGTACATTTTTCCGCAAAACTTAATGCTTCACTTTTCTATGCATTGCAATACAAGTCCTGACTCATGTGCCCACTCTGCAAACCTGGATATGTCCTACTGAAATGTCTTGATTCTTCCTTACAGTTTATTATTTTTCGAATTGAGTAATTTGGTATTATCAGGAAACTTCAGCAATCTTTTCTAGTGGTTGTTGTTAGATTAACCGAGTAGATTAATCCAAATTGTAAAGATTCCGACACAAGATAACATCAACGTGTTGGTTTTATTAATAATGACAGAAAGTACATACACGTCTACACGAATTTCTATCCAATCCAGGCGTGTTCTCAGAACAGACTATCAAAGAATTACGGAATGTGAACTATTTTATACACTCAGAGAAACAGTTAATAAAAAATGTCGGGTTCCTTGCTCTGAATTTATCAATTCGTAGATTAGTCATCTGATCCTCATGTATTATATGCTACTACACCAATAGATGTCAATGTTGTACCACATATCCCCCATTCTCTTTAGAATGTGGAGAATGTTTAATTTCTTAGTGAAATGTAAGACAATTTTGCAGATTATAAACATCGCACCTTTCTAGAATACCGTAAACCAGCAATGTTGACTCGATACTAGCCATAATTCGTTCCGCGGATCTTTGCTTGCATTTAAATTGCCTTATACTGAAAATATATCCTAATTACTTAGCTTTGGCCTGCAGAATCCTAACGACTTGATCTAAACGACGTTTTAGCGTCTATCACACAGAATACCGTTTCATAATGCAACGGTGTTAATACGGTCTTCTGTATTTTAAGCAATTTTCCACATTATTTCTCACCAAATGTTCTTAACTTTTCACTGAGTCATGCCTAATGTATGACTGCGGTTTCTACACATCCTGCTTTTCTGCAGCCCTCTATGCTAACTATCCCATGATAACCTTTCACCTGTGCCTGACTACTAACCTATTATATTACAAACTATCCTGCAACTATGTCCGAACTATTGACATGAAAGGAGAAACCATAGATTTCTAGTAAAGAGCCATGGGACACACAACCACTCACATCCCCAAATCTGAGAATGAAAATCCATCTACATCTTTTCTTAGCTCTCTGCTCACTATCTAGCTCTCTAGTCACTTGCTTGTGTGCATTTTAATTCCACAGTGCGTATTTTCTGAAACAACTCTCCATTTAGTCCTCTATCATTCTCAGTCATGCTTTTCATGCTCAGTTAGAAAAAAATCTACACCTGCATTAACTCTGATTCTAAGACAGCAAGCTTTATTTTTTACGTCATGCAGAAAGGATTTGAGTACATAACTGCAAAGACTAACAATGCCATTAAACATTTCTGGTGTGACATCCAACGAGTGTAATGCAAATCTATCCTCAATTTTTCTGAGATAAGATAATGGCCTGATTTTACAGGGCCTATGGCAGCCTATGCACAGCGTACGTGAGCTGCAAGTTCTGGGTTTCCGAATGCGATGCGCTTGTGCAAAAATCCGGAACTGGCTAACTTTCTAATTTTCCGTTGACAAATTGTATCCATCCGCTGTAATTTCACTTTCACTGGCGTAGAGTTGAGCTATTTGCCCAATTACTGCCCGGCGAATACCCACCAAACCCATATGCCTGGTAAAAGCAGGCGTAAGGCTTTCTTTTACCAGGGCAAGGGTTAAAATAAATGTTCAAATAACATTTTAAATGCTTTAAACATCACTTACATTTAAAGTGAGTTTAGGTTATTTTTGTCCGGCTTAAAAATGTATACATTTATTTTTCAAAAAATAATTTTAATTGTTAATGTTTAATCAAAGGCTATTTTAATTAATTTTGAACCTGTGATTATTTATTTTTATTTCATGGTTGTGAAATTGTATTTATTAGGCGATTTCTATTATGCTTATTGGGATTCCATACATAAAAGGAGTCCAATAGCATAATAGGATTTCCCGTTTATCATTGGTTGGGCTCCCCACGTGTTCCCAGGTACGCTTGCGAACAGCATGCGCCCTGGGATGCGTGGCGCTTTACGCAGGCGTCCCAATGGTCGGTAGCTCCGGAGACACCAAGTAAGTATGGAGTTTTCTTGCAGTTCGGAGGCGTTCGCGTGTAGCAAGCCGCCGACCGCAATTTCCAGGCATAAATCTCGGTCTCCATACTCAATAACGTGAGTTGACCAGTTTCGTAAATATGTTCATAACTCGCAAGATGGCGATTAAAAATCTAAACCTATATTCAGAAAATATCTGAACCACCCAGAATATTTCCTCGAGTTGTTAATGACGAAATGTAAATAACGTTACTGCAAGAAACGCAGCTTTAATTGTTCAATATTTAAGGATAGGAAAGTGGGTCAAAGAAGATATGTTGATTGAACATCAGGAAATTATTTTCCTCCTTCAAGAAGCAATACAGATTTGAAAAATTTGACCTCAAATCCAAGTATTTTCACAAATGTTGAGAAGCTGCCGGTTTCTCAAGCTATTTAACATCCTGATTCTTTTCCTTCTTGGGGCAGGTTGGGGAAATAAATTAAAGTTCTCTGGGGTGAGCAGGTGATGTAAGAGGGGTGTATATGATTGAATAATCATATATGCACCTTGGATGCAGGGTGGATGGGCTAAATGGCATTAACATGCTTTGAAATTTCGCAAATGTATTATTATTATTGAAGGGATAATTGGGCGAATACTAAAACAGTAGTAGTTTAAAATCATGAATGGCCTTTTAATTTGAAGAATGCAGACCTTCAAAGATGAAGTTGACAAGGTAACACGCGTTCAGCAGAGTGACGAATGTGATTGGGAAATACCAGTAAAATGTTTATTGAACTCGAGGTGAACACAACCGTGAAGCAGATGATGACAGCTGCAGAGAGTTTTCCCGTTGACCCAGTGAAAAGATGACACTCAGCGTTATTCTTAACACCGAGGTTCCTCCTCCGAGGAGAATGGACTTAAACAACAGAAACTGGCCAAGAAACGAGTGTCAGTACCTCCATAATTCTGCTCATTGATGGCGGAGGAGAGGGTGATTCTGGTTTCGTGTTGATAGATCCGCAGCAATAAATTTGCACAGATGCACCAGCTCAATACACCGATCACCTGTTTTCTCCATCAGTAACTGTTTTAAGGGTGTCACCAGCAGTACCTTGTTTCTGGTTCTCGGCACCGTCCCACGACTTTAGGAGTCTCGCCATTGTTACCTCTTTTAGAGTTTGCCCATTGGTAATTGTTTTATGGGACTTTCAAATTCATCATAAAATACTGTCCCGGATTCCCGGTCAGCTGCGAAGGAACGGCGCTCACCTATCATTACGCGGATAGATGCCCACAGATTTTCTGTGTGCTTTTGACAGCAATTTACAGTTCTTAGAAATCTTTTGGAGCGCATGGACCTCTACAGGGGATCTATGGCATGTACGAGCCTTCAAAAAAGCGTGTCCCTTCAACCAATCAGATTCTAAACCATGAAGTAAAAATTAGAATATGAAATTAATTGTAAAATTATGTACTGAAAGTGAAATAAAGAGATGGAAAGAAAGATGGGAGGAGGAAAGAGAGAAAACAGAGACAGGAAGAAAAGTAAAAATAAATTGTAGCTGTTACATATTTTACATTTTTCAGCACCAGACACGTTGTTTGGCAGTAATCAAGACTTATCACGTCATTAAAAATTCCCTTATACCTGAATGCACCAGCCCTATTTTTTCTGGCGTGTTTAGTGGGTAACTTGTCGGTAAGTACAGCAACTGCACCCCATTACTTGGATTTCAATGCTGAGTGAATCCCAAGGGACCTGTGCAGCGCAACATGTGGACGAGCAGGGCAACCAAAAAGCAACTTCCGGATTTCCACATTTAACTACACATGTATGGATTCCGAAAGATCCTGTCCGATTTACTCCATAATAACAGCGAGCGCTGATAGTCTCACCGCTTTTCATAACGCAAAATCAGTGCCATTTTATTTGTCGTTAAGAAGAATGTTCGTGTAGGGGAATGGGACACTTTCTAAGTTGGGTACTCCGTGTTCATTTCGAGCAGACAGGTAAGACATGGGCTATTAGCAACAGAAAGCCACTTCAGTATCCGCCCTGGAATTTACCTTTTCCCCAGACTCCATATAGCTCCCCCTATTAAATCAGTGCGAATTGCCTATTTTTTTACCTTAGCAGCCTTGTGTTCTTTGAGTGTCAGCTTGACACAGTGGTACTATTCTCGGATTTGAGTAAGAATACCAAGGGTTCCAGCCCGACTCCGAGATTTGAGCACATAATTAAGATCAATAATTCAGTGCAGAACTGAGGGAAATGCGTCTTTTGGTTGATACCTCAAACGAGCACCCTGTGTCTGCCCTCTGAGGTGAACAAGAAAGCTTCCATGGCAACAGTTGAAGAAAAGCAAGTAAGTTCTCCAGGTGCCCCAGTCAGCATTCATTTTGTAAGCAACACCACCAAAACAGATTGGCCGGTCATTTATTTCATTTGGCTTGGTGGGATTTTGCTGTGCACATTTCGGTTGCCGACATTGTTACTACATATGAGCAGTGATTACACTTTATAACGAATTTATTGGCGGTAAAACGCTTTGGAACGCCCTGAGGTCACGAGAGGCTCCGAATAAATCCATTGTTTCCAATTTCTTGGACTCAGCTCTGGTGATACTTCAAACAAGGCAAATTACTATGGTTGGTGATCTCTATTTGCATCATTTGGCCCAAGAATTAGTCTGGTCGCTATGACTTAAAATGAAAACTTTGCGATTTCGCTCAATCAGGACAATTCTTTTCACTCGGTGGGTGAAGACCTCAAGAAGCTGTGTGTATCGGAATAACAAATGTCTCCTTGAAAGTTTCCTTTGGCCTGCACCTCAGATGAAATCGTCAAATCATCCGTTTCCGGGTTTTTATGATTTCTTGGAAATACCGAACAATAGAATATTTCAGGATAACGTTTATAATGTCGCTAATTAATTATCATAACGTATCATTCCTGATTAAATAACTGCTTGACTAGTCAAGGGACCGATTTCTAAAGCTCACGCAAGAGTCATCAGATTTCCATCCGAAGTGGAAAAGAAAGACCGAGAGCAACCTTCTGTTGGGGCCAAAATATCGTGGTTGGAAATCATTACGATTTCAGTTTTTGACTTCAGGGAGGAAGAATGAAAAGGAAATTAAGAATGATTGATTGCCAAGAAATGCGAGAGCGCAAATTTAGTGTCAGTAATTGAAATGTGCATTTCCTTAGAAAAAGTGCACTAAAGGAGGTACAAAACCAACCTGAGCTGCCAGCGAAGTAATATAGCAGAAAGGGTTAAATGTGGTTCGTATTAAACACAAAAGAATCGAATATGTCATTCGACATATAGCCCAATGCCCTGTAAATATGATTAAAATTAACTAAATTGTTTAAAAGTTACTATTTTTCTAGTGACCATCTTATGCCATTCAAATGTTATGAGTTATCAATCGTTCTGTAGCGATAGTAACTTTTGAATTTAATTCGTTTCAGAGCTAACCGATCAAAGGAAATTCAGATTACTGCAGCAGCCATTTTCATTTTTCTCTTTTTGACCCTGATTGAAAAGAGGCTGATTTGAAATAATTTCGTGAGTGGGAAGCAAAATACCTTTGTACTTATCTTGTACTTTCTGCATCCTGTCTCCAGAACTTGACCTTTGCTTCACCCAGCGAGGTTCCATACATTGTGGGAGTAGAATTGTCCTGACTGAACGAAATCGCAAAGATTTCATTTTAAGATATGATTTCATTGTCGTTGTACAAGGACTTCATGGTAAACCGTTACAAATCTCTGGCTAGGACTCAGCTGGAGTATTGTGCACAAGTCTGGATAGCACACTTTAGGATTGATGTCAAGGCCCTGGGAGGGTAGTGAGGAAGTTTACCAGGTGGTACCAGGGATGAGGGAGTTCATTTACGTGGAGAGATTGGACAAGCTGGGATTTTTCTCATTTGAGCTGAGAAGGTTATGGGGAGACCAAATAAAATTATTCAATATTAGGAGGGGTATTGATAGAGCAAGTAGGTAGAAACTGTTTCATCTGGCAAGTGTTTCGGTTACCAGAAGTCATAGATTTAAAATGAATGGCAAAATAACTAGAGGGTAAAATAGGAGAAATTTCTTCAAACGGAGGGTTGATAGGATTTGGAACGCACTACCTGAAATTTAGGTAGAATCAGATTCCATAGAAACTTTCAAAACGTATTTCGACATGTACTTGAATAGTGATGGGGAAAAGCTGGGGTATTGGACTAAATTGGAAAGCTCTTTCAAAGCGCCAGCACAGGCAGGTTATATAACGAATAACGAATAAGGTGCGAATTTCATCTTTCTTTGCTTTTCCTTTCGCTCTTTCACAGCGTCGGTACAGGCAGCACCGGGTCAATGGCATCTTTCTCTGCTTTTCCTTTCGTTCCTGACAAGACCAGCATTTAATACCCATCCCTAATTGCCCTTAAGAAGGTGGTAGTGAGCCCCCTTCTTGAACCGCTGCAATCCCTGTGGTGAAGGTACTCCCATAGTGTTTTAAGGGAGGGAGTTCCATGATTTTGACCCAGCGACAATGAAGGAACAGCGATATATTTCCAAGTCAGAATGGTGCGTGACTTGGAGAGGAAATTAGAGGTGATGGAGTTCGCATGCGCCTGCTACCCTTGTCATTCTAGGTGGTAGAGCTCAAAGGTTTGGGAGGTGCTTTCCATGCTACCTTGGTGAGTTGCTGCAATGCATCTTGTAAATGTTACACACTGCGGCCACGGTGCGCTGGTGGTGGAGGGAGTGATTGTTTAAGGTGGTGGATGGGGTGCCAATCAAGTGGGCTCCTTTGTCCTAGATGATGAGAGCTTCTTAATTTTCTTGGAGCTGCACGCATCCAGGCAAGTGGAGAGTATTCCATTACACTCCTGACTTGTGACTTCTAGATGGTGGAAAGGATTTGGAGAGTCAGGAGGTGAGACACTCGCAGCAGAATACCCAGCTGCTGACCTGCTCTAAAGACATATTATTTGAGTCTGGTCCAGTTAAGTTTCTGGTCAATCATGACCCACAGGATGTTGATGGTGGAGTTTACGGCGATGGCAATTCCGTTGAATGTCAAGGGGTGGTGGTTAAATGCTCTCTTGCTGGAGGTAGTCATTGCCTGACATTTGTGTGGCTCGAATGTTATTTGCCATGTACCAGCCCAACCGTGAATGTCGTCCAGGTCTAGCTGCTTGCCGGCATGGACTGATTCGTTATCTGAGGAGTTGCGAATGGAACTGAACACTGCACAATCATCAGCGAACATCCCCAAATCTGACCATATGATGGAGGGAAGGTCATTGATGAAGCACAGAAAATGGTTGGGTATAGGACACGGCCTTGAGGAACTCCTGTAAGATTATTTGATTCTGTGAAGGTACCTATTCTCTCTAACACACTTTATCAACAGACATTTTAATAACATGCCTCTATTGGTCAATGTATGTGGCTGGAACAAATCACTGGGCGCCTACAGTCTGTTAAGTAAACAGCTGTCAACCAGCTGGGTCATGTGAAAAATGACGGTCAGATCAATAACTTGCAAACATAACTGAATGGATGAAACAGATCAACTTCTAAGTGTGAATACGTATAACGTGGTGCCTGATGGAACGGACTGAAGCGGAGGGAAATTGCAAGCTCTTTCAGCGAGCCGGTACGGACGAGTTGGGCCGAAATGTGTTGTTTAGTGATAGAAAATTCTATGAGTTGGTCATTCTGAGAAAACGACAGGTAACAATGGTTACCCGTGACAAATTATGCGATCTACTTAAGTAACCCACTCAATGCACCCGTACAAATCCACGCAGGCACACAAGTAGCATTTGCATTAGGAAGACAACTTGCTAATAATGTGTGATAAGGTTGGATGACGTGGGTTAGGAGGAGGCTCGTATATAGCATAAACACCAGCATGGACCGATTTGTATCTTTCTGTGCTTTACATGGCCAAGAAATTGATGAAGAAAGGGAAAATAGAATATGAGAGTAAACTTGCGAGAGACATAAAAACAGACTGTAAAAGCTTCTATATGTATGTGAAAAGGCAAAGATTAGCGAAAGTAAATGTGGGTCCCTTACAGGCCGAGACTGGAGAAATTATAATGGGGAATAAGGAAATGGCAGAGAATTTAAACAAAGACTTTGGCCGCGATCTTGCCGGTGCTCAGAGGCGGGTCAGGTGTGAAAATGACAAAGGTTGACAGCGGATAGGGAACCCGCCGTCAACTCGCCTCCAAGCGAGTCTCCCAGGTGTCGGGTGAGTCGCCGCAAAACAGACCCGACACCAAGCGGCGGGGGAGGCAATTCAAATCATTAACTGGATTGTTAAGCATCCAATTAACTGTTATTTGAATGCTGCATTTCAATTTTGCGTGCTCCCCAACGGGTTACCGCTGCTCGGTGAACATGTCAGCTCACCAGGTCGTGAATTGACTCTGTATTGCATTATCTGGTTACCTGACAGCTGCAGATGTTGCATAAAGGATACCGTGTTGCAGCTGTTCACTTTCAGAGCTCAGAAACCGTTGGTTACTGCATTTGGAAGAAATATACAGCCTTGTGCAGCTTGCAAGTGTTTGGAGCCAACTCTCTATCTACTTCCAACTCATTGGAACAACCTCTCTTAGCATTCAGTTTTGCTTCTGTCATCTCTCTGTCACCTACCATCAGAATGTGTACGCTTTACAGTTTATCACATTGATCCTCAGATTCTGCCCACAAAGAGCCCCAACACCAGGAGAACCAGGCACCGCAGCAGCCACAACAACAGCAAGAGCACCAACCTTCGCCTCAACCACCTGATGCTGCACAGGGCAGAGGGCATCGGCACAGGCCTGGACTTCAGCGGATGTGCTACCCCCATGGTTTACAGCCAGAGGATGAGCTTTTTCAACATGACTGAGCAGCAGTGCCAATGGAAGCTTATGCTATCACGCCAGGATGTGGCGGGTATTTACAGATTGCTGGAGCAAGAGCAGCAGCCCAGAGTAGCGGGTGGGTATCCCTTACCAGTAGCTGTGAAAGTCACACTTGCCCTCAAATTCGTCACCTCACGCTCCTTCCAGTCATCTGCAGCAGACATTTGCGGCATCCCCGATGCCCTATTTGATAAGTCAGCAAATTATATAAACTTTGCAACTGATGAAGCCAGTGCTGCTGAGCGCTCGGTTGGCTTTGCGGCTCTAGCTGGATTCCCATGGCGGCAGGGCGTAATCGACTGCACGCATGTGGCCATCAGGGCACCCCTTCATGACCCAGCAGTATTGATTAACCGCAAGGGCTTCCACTCCCTCAATGTGCAACTGGTCTGCATCCATAGGAAGATCATTCTCCATGTGTGCGCCAAGTTCCCTGGGAGCTGCCAAGACTCCTACATCCTGCGCCACTACACCGTTCCTCAGCTCTTCATACCTCCAAACAGTCTTTCGGGCTAGCTGCTTGATGACAAGAGCAATCCATTAAAGACGTGGTGCATGACACCTTTGAGGAAGACAATAAAACGACCTCGAGGAACAGTATAATCAACGCCTGATCTCCACCAGAAGTGACATAGAGCAGACGATTGGGTTGCTTAAAATGTGCTTCAGATGCCTGGACAGATCTGGAGGAGCCCTGCAGTCCGCACTAGCCAGTGTCTCCAGAATCGTTGTGGTCTGCTGTGCCCTGCACAACATAGCGCAGCAGCGAGGCTTAATGCTGCAGGAGGAAGAACGCGCTAAGTGCACAGCCTCTTTGGAGGAGGAGGAGGTGGTGGAGGAGTAGGAGGAGGAAGAGGAGGTTGAGGGCGACGATAAGGAAGACATTAATCAGCCAGCGCTGCCAATGCTACCAGTACAGGAACACATTGCTGCCCGTGAGGCCAGGAATCACGTCATCATGTCCAGACTTAGCTAAGTTCACGCTACACAGACATGTGGCTGCCACATGCTTTAGCATATTGGCATCAGCCCACATTAATACCATTAACCATCCCTACAATAACCAGTCCTACCGTTCAATCTCCCCGCCATTGATGGAGTTTCAAGCATCCCTAACCATCCACTCTGCCATTTCCAAGTGTCAACACATATTTGTGAAGGAACAGTATTTGAATGAATTAAAGATTTATTCCGCAAAATAAAATTAACAGAAACTAGTCATTAACATTGAAATAAACACCCAAGTGACTACACTTTTAAGTCTATTGGCGTGTCAACTTTCTTTTCCGAGTGTTTCTACGTGGTGCAACCTCCCCTGCAGCTTCAGCAGAGGTAGAGGCAGCCTGCTCACTTCCCTGCTGCATCTTCTTAGATGTCTTTGACGGTCGTCCTCTGGGTTTTGGACCCTGTTTGGGACCCTCCAAAGTCAGCTCCTCCTGCGACTGTGCAGTGGCAGACTCGGCCATCGCTGTCAGTGGAGGCATCTGGGGCTCTGACTGAGGGGTAGGCAATAGGGTTGAAGTGTTAGCGCTTGGAGAGGGTCCCCTACTTCCATGTACCCACCCACCATCATCCCTCTCATGGGCCATCGGCACTTCTCTGCTAGCAAGTAGCTGGAGAGCACCTTCCTGCATATCAGTGGAGCCATGAGGACCTCCTAGCAAGCACCCCTATGTGCCTTTGTTTTCTCTCCTCGATAGTTGCCCATCTATTCACCATAGATGACCATCTATTTTGAAGTGAGACCATGTGCTCATGCGACTGGCGCATTAGATCATCCAGGCAGATGGTCATCATATCCATGGAGGAACCAGCAGTCGTGAGTGCATGCGCCACGGTGTTGCTCATGCTTGAGATGGGCTCCTCCATTCTCTGCTCACATGCAGTCACCCCCGTTGCAAACCCAGTCAGAGCCTCCTGCACTTGTTGCTCCAGCTTCAAGAACGCCCTCTTCCTTGATGGCCTCCGAGCCTCAGCGTCTGCAAGCAGCTGAGCAGAGCTAGGAGACTCCTGCTCCCTCCGACGAGGTAACTCCAATGCTGGCCCTGTCTCCACCATCTGCTCTTGCTCGTGTGTGATGTATGAGAAACCAGGTGACAACACTATTCTATCTCGCGATGGACCCACTGAGGCGATTGTATCTGTGGTGGTGCTGACTTGCCTTGTCTCAGGTGATGCTGCACCCTCAGTGGCTGGAGCCTCCTCTGAGTTGTGATCCTCCAGTTCCTCATGGACATTGGAGAGGGGCGCTCTTGATGGACCTTTGGGAGGGTAAATACATCAGTTAAATATATGATATGTACATGGAATACAGATACCATGATGTGCATTATGAGCCATAAATTCCAGTTGACAGTAACCACCATATGAGTGACTGATGAATGACATGTAGGTGTATTGGAAATGATTCTGGCATCAGGTTGGTCAGATGAGCCCCTCTCTCCTTCCCAGACTTGCGGCTGGTCCACCGCTCCAGTGATCTCCAGGGCAGCCTCCTCTGCAAGAGTCAGAATGGCCAATGATTGAGGGCCACCTCCAGTCCTCTCCCTCTCCCTTTTGTTGCGGGCTCTCTTCCCCTGCAGGGAGGGAAAGAAGAGAACGTTGAGTGAGACTAATTGAATTAGTTTAAGGAATGTCTGTGGTAGATCTTTACAGGGAGACTATAATGGAGTGGGGGTGACTGTAACAAGTCACATCCATTACTGTTGCCAGTTGGTGTCATTACATTAGAATGAGGGTGAGTGTGAGGGGTGCATAGTAAGATAGGGATCCAATAATGTAGATAGATAGAGAGGGATGGGTGAAGGTCCAAGGGATGTTGCATTGAGTTACGATACGCATGAGTAGGGTTGAGAATGCTGAGTAATGGGGAAATGATATTAGGCACAGCAGCATGAAGGTTATTGTGGCTTTATACTCACTTTGTTAGATCGTAGAAGATCATGAAAACGCTTGCAGCACTGAACCCAGGTCCTCATGACCACACACCTGCCAGTTACATCCTTAGCTATTTGAAGCCTGGCTGCCATGGTCTCCTGGGGAGGTCTCTTCCGACCACTGGCAGGGAAGACAACCTTCCTGCGTGCTCGTATTCCCTCCACAAGAACATGAAGGGAGTCATCACTGAAGTGAGGAGCAGCCCTCTGCCTTTCTGAGGCCATTCTTGGAGCAGAACAAGGTGCATCTTCTAATGGAGCAAATTAAATGAAGTGGGGCCATGAGCCCTTCAAATAGATCGGCAAAAGAAGCGTCAGCGCTGATGTCACCTGAGCTGAACCTTGTAATCGGTTCGGTGAACGCGAAGGGCGGACTTAGCAAGGGCCATTAACGGAAAATCATTTTCTAGGAGGGATGTAGATGGCAGCAGTTCGTAGCCCGAAAACGACTTCTCCCGCCCCGGTCCGCCTCAATCGGCCAGATCGCGGCCTTTGTGTCTGTTTTCACGGAAGAAGACGCAAAAAACTTCCCGGAAATAGTGGAGAACCAAGGGTCTAGCAAGAATGAGGTACTGAAAGAAATTAGTTTTAGTAAAGAAATAGTACTGGAGAAATTAATGGGACTGAATGCAGATAAAACCCCTGGACCTAGGTTTTGCAAGAGGTGGCTATACATATAGTGGATACATTGGTTTTCATTTTCCAGAATTCCATATTTTAAGAGCGGTTCCCACAGAGTAAAAGACACGAGGGAGAGAGAAAAAATGGAACTGCAGACCAGTTAGCCTGACATCAGCAGCAGGGAAAATGTTAGAATCTATTATTAAGGATGTTGTGACAGGGCACTTAGAAAATAATAGTATGATTGGCCAGAGCCAACGCCGATTTCTGAAAGGGAAATCGTGTTTGACGAATCTGTTAGAGTTTTTTGAGATTGTACCTAGCTGAATAGATAAGGGGGAACAGGTGGATGTGGTGTATGTTGATTTTCAGATGGCATTCGATAAGGTTGAGAGGTCGCACAACACCAGGTTATAGTCCAACAGTTTTATTTGAAATCACAAGCTTTCGGAGCTATCGATTGCTCCTTCCTCAGGTGAAGTTAAGGTGCCACACAAGAGGTTATTAAACAAAATTAGGGCTCATGCGATTGGGGGTAATATACTGGCATCGATTAAGGATTGGTTAACCGACAGAAAACAGAGAGCAGGAATAAATGGATCATTTTCGGGTTGGCAGGCTGTAACTAGTGTGGTAACTCAAGGATCAGTGCTTGGGCCTCAGCTATTCACAATCTGTATCAATGATTTGGATGAGGAGATCAAATGTAATCTATTATTGTTTGCTGATGATACAAAGCTGGGTGGGAATGTAAGTTGTGAGGAGGATGGGATGAGGCTTCAAGGGGATATAGACAGGCTGAGTGAGTGGGGAACAAATGGAATATAATCTGGAGAAATGTAAAGTTATCCACTTTGGTAGGAAAAATAGAAAAGCAGAGTATTTTTTCAATGGTGAGAGATTGGAAAATGTTGATGTGCAGAGGTACCTGCGCGTCCTTGTACACAAATCACTGAAAGTTAACATGCAGGTACAGCAAGCAATTAGGAAAGCAAATGCTATGTTGGCATTTGTTACAAGAGGATTTGTGTATAAGAGTAAAGACGACTTACTGCAATTATGTAGGGCCCTGGTGTGACCACACCTGGAGTATTGTGCACAGGTTTGGTCACCTTACCTAAGGAAGGATATACTTGGCATAGATGGAGTGCAGCAAAGTGACTGATTCTTGGGATGGGGGATTGTCATATGAAGCGAGATTGAGTAGACAAGTCTTATATTCTCCAGCGTTTAGAAGAATGAGATGTCATCGCATTAAAATATATACAATTCCTACAGGGATTGACAGGGTAGATGCATGGAGGATGTTTCCCCTGTCTGGGGAGTCTAGAACCAGGGGGTCACGGTCTCAGAATAATGGAATAGCCATTTAGGACTGAGATGAGGAGAAATCTCTTCACCCAGCGAGTGGTGAATCTTTGGAATTCTCTACCCCAGAGGGCTGTGGAAGCTCAGTCGTTGAGTATATTCAAGACAGAGATCGATTCAATTTTGGATATTAAGGGAATCAAGGGCTATGGGGTAGTGCAGGAAAGTGGAGATGAGGTACAAGATCAGCCATGATCTTATTAAATGGCGGATCAGGCTCGAGGTGTCAAATGGCCTACCCCTGCTCCTTTTTCTTATGTTCTTTTGTAATGTTCTTATGTAATTCAAGTAAATTCTATGACTTTATCATTCTGAGAAAGCTGCAGAAAACATGATCACTGATGACGCATCATGCGATCTACTTAAGTACCCTACATGTACACACACATGCTATATTGCGCTTGCAAACATAACTTTGCAGGAGGAGAATAAAACAATCAAATTCATGGGCCAGTTGCAAAGGTTATACCCTCATTTTGCACAATCTTCAATGGAGCTATTGCCTAATAAAATTACCCAACACAAATTTCAAATTGATAACAGCTTCCACTGGCAATGTGATTAGACCGTTCCACATATTCCCCAACCTCTGTCTGAAGCAGTTATATCGTAGCTGGACCACAAAATGAAGCCAGGCTGAGCAGTTGGCAACCTAATTGTTTTCTTCGTACTAGATCGATTTGAGAAGCCCCCACAGAGGACTTTCTTTCTTAGCTGCTGGCTCCGAAGTGTACTTCGCACAAGGATATTACGATCCATGTGTCGAGAAGTTCGAGTTTCCCGCGGTGCAATTCAAATCAATGAACTGTAGTGGGGTTCCCCTTGTGCGAACTCTTCTTCTTGGGCAGTCTCTCGGAACCAAAGTTGACCTGCTTCCACACTAAAAATGAGTTCTTAGGTGACTGTTGAGTCCAATGCGGGACTTACAGTCTCTGTCACAGGTGGGGCAGATGGTGGTTGAAGGGGGTGGTGGGTGGGGTGCTTGGGTTGATGTGCGGCCCTTCTGCTGATTGCACTTGGCTTCCAATTGCTTCCGGCGAAGAGACTCAAGGTGTTCGTTGCCTTCCCGGCTGCTTCGCCTGCACTTTGTGCGGTGTTGGGCCTGGGATTCCCAGGTGGCGGTGGGGATGTTGCACTTATTCAAGGAGGCTTTGAGGCTGTCCTTTAAGCATTTCCTCCGCACACCTGGGGCTCTCTTGCCGTGTCGGAGCTCCGAGTACTGCGTTTGTTTTGGGATTCTCATATCGGGCATGCAGACGATGTGGCCTGTCCATCGGAGCTGATCGAACGTGGTCAAAGCTTCGATGCTGGAGATGTTGGCCTGAGCGAGAACACTGACGTTGGTGTGCCTGTCCTGCCAATGGATTTGCAGGATCTTGCGGAGGCAGCGTTGGTGGTACCTCTCCAGTGCTTTGAGGTGCCTGCTGTACATGGTCCATGTCTCTGAAGCATACAGGAGGGCGGGTATCACTACTGCTCTGTAGCCCATGAGCTTGGTGCTGGGTGTGAGGTCCTGGTCTTCAAACACTCTCTTCCTCAGGTGATCAAAGGCTTCACTGGCCCACTGAAGGTGCTGTTGGACTTCGTCAGCGACGTGTGCCCTTGTTGACAGTAGGCTCCTGAGGTATGGAAAGTGGCCCACATTGTTCAAGGCCTCGTCATGGATTTTGATAATCGGGGAGTGGTACTGTGTGGCGGGGGCAGGTTGGTAGAGGAACTTTGACTTATGGATGTTTAGTGTAAGGCCCATGCTTTCGTATGCTTTGGTGAAGGTGTTGATGATGGTTTGGAGTTCGAACTCAGAGTGTGCGCAGATGCAAGCATCGTCTGCATACTGTAATTCGATGACAGAGGACGGGAGGACCTTGGATCTGGACTGGAGGCGACGGAGGTTGAACAGTTTCCCATGTGTTCTGTAGATTAGCTCCACTACAGCGGGGAGCTTACTGAGGGTGAGATGGAGCATTGCTGCCAGGAAGATCGAGAAGAGCGTTGGTGCGATGACACAGCCTTGCTTGACCCCGGTCCGTAACGGGTGATCTCACCACCTACAAGATTTAGATGAAATGTACAAATATGAGGCAGTACACGGCACATTTGAACAATATCGTGACCTAAAACATCAGAAACATTTCAATTAATTGTTGCTATTTTAGTGCATTTACATTTAAGGTATAGTTTAATGAAACAAATTAAAAAGTGCTGAGCTATGTTTAATGTTTGCTTGAAGAACATTTGTTTCTACATTATCTTGCCGTAACCTGCTTTCTTGTTGATGTCAAACTGTGATGTAAGCGTGTAATTGTAATTTGGACGATAGTGTATCGAAAGCCCGTTCTTACCACACTCCCGATTTTTATTTCCATTGACTTCAGTGTGATAATAATGGCCCAAAAATGAGTGCCTCTACGCGAGAGTACGCACTGTGTACTCTCGCGTATTCTGTCTCCAATTGCCGGTTTTCTGCATGCACTGTGCATGCGCTGAAAACCGGCACTTGGTGATTTCAAAAGGGGGCGGTTCCTAAGTGAACCGCGTGCGCGCTACAGGCTGCGCGCACGCAGTGCACTTAGTGCTTTGAACGCGCAGGTAAGCATGGAAGAATTTGCACATAAAGAAAGGAGGCGTAAGACCCTCTTTTAACAAGGTAAGTAGTTAATTAAGTATTATTTTGAATTTTTTTCAACAGGTATATCTTTTTTAGAGACTTTAAAGAAAGGTAAGTTTATTTTTATAACTTTTTAAAAGATTTTAAATTTTTTCAAAAATTTAATTTTTTGTTTAAAGTGGTTAATTTATTTAACTATACTTATTTTATTAATGTGATGGATTTTTTAAAATTTAATTGAGGTTTAGCTGTTCTTTTGGGGTCGTATAGATTCATAGCTTTCACAGCACTTGTTGTGAAAACTATGAATGAAAGATGGTGTGCTACCATTGGCTCTAACTGAATCACGTGATCCCACAGCTCGCACGAATTAACTGCGCCTGTGGGATACGCAAGCACTGCCCAGCTGCTGTCCAGAAAATCAAGTTCGTGCGAGCTGGGAATGAAAAAGCCGGCGCGCAGTGAGATATCGCGGGGAAGCCTTACCCCCGCACGAAGGCTCCCTCACTAATTTTTGGGCCAATTAGTTTGTGACTATGTTGAAATGTATAATAGCTCTCGCTAAAATGACAGTTTTCTGCTTATTGTGTGCACAGGTTACGGCGGTTCTGCTCCGGCGCGTTGCGACTTGGAATGACAGAACGTGAGTTAGTGCCAGATATTGCCCCAAGGGTCAGTTCTATATCTGGGATAGAGGATGCGGAACAGCAGTTGCAGAGGCTTGGAGCCGGACACCGGGTAGAATTCAACGGATAATGGTATTTGAGTAAAAGTAAACAAATGATAGGTTGGGGGGAGGCTCACAGCGAACATTACTTTTTGGAGGATAAGCTTGTCTGTGTTGGGTTAGGTGACAATACACATGAACCTTGGATGATGTAGAATGTTGGAGGGTCAAGGGCTATAGAAAAAAGGCCGATACAGAGAGTTAAGGTATAGATTAGCCATGATTTAATTGAATAGTGGAATATGCTCAAGGGACTGAATTGTCTCCTCTTGTACATATGTTTCTGAGAACATTTACGGGATGGAATTTGTCCCGGCGTTACCGACAGCCCACTGGCTAACCACGTATCAAATTTGCTCATACGGGTAGTCACTCTGAACAACGGAGACTCTCTTATTCAATGTCTTCTTAACGAAGAGTCTTGGAAGGAGTTAAATTGGGAATTGATCTTTCAACATAGAAAAAGTTATTATCAGTCCTACACTGGGCAGCTTGAACTGCAGTGACAAAAAGAGCACTTTGTTTACACGATGTTTGTCGGTGTACTTCCGTCGGTTTGGGCTGAGCATTTCCTGAGCGGAGCGCAGCAAGCAAAATCTAACGGTGACATTTATACACCAGAACAGAATTCTACGGATTTTCCTCCCATTGAAATTAACGGGTGGAACATCCGACGGGTTCCCTTAAGGGCGTGTGAACTTCCCCGACAGATTTCCTTCCTGCCCTCAGCCCACTGACTAAATACGCAGATGTAACCCCGATGTCTCACGGGGGACGAATTGCTTTCAGCAGGACTTACTGCCCTCACCTTCATGAGGACAAAAGTTAATGAGGAACTTTACATTAGGAGACAGGAAAACTGGGGCACGGTAGGTTGGTGGGTCGACTCAAGCTCACTTTTGTCCTTCACGTTCATATGTATATATATATATATATATGATCCATTATTGAGTATTTACAACTTCATTACTCTCAGCTACCTTGGTGCTTATTCCCTGGTCGGCAGATAGGATTGACTAATGAGCGGCAGCCCACAGAAATCTTGATGCCCTAGAATTTGTTGAATATTAAATCACTCCTATCTACCTTATCTTGCCTGTATGTTTAGTGCAATGCATATTAAATAACCCTGGCAGTCTGGTAGTCTCACTCAAAATACTGCGCATTGGTTAGTATTTTGGATACATGAACGAAATGTCCCCAGAACCTAGACAAATCAATAGTCCCCGTGGGGCACGGGGGTGGGTGTGGGGGGTGCGGTCCGGGGTCGGTATCTCACCGCCCGGATCACTTTATTGAGATCTTTGATATTTACAGGTTTTGAAAAACACACACTTCTCAACGAGATGAGTTGCAGTGTTGTCAGCAGATACCGACGTTCTCAAATGAAAGATAAGTCCAGAGAGCAGGGCAGCGCCAAGTTTGAAAAGAAGGGGAGATGAATCGGAAAAAAATAACCAACTGACGCCAAGCTTGGGTTTTTAATCTGAAGTTTCTGAAATATTTTATTGTGCAGCTGATTTTGCACGAGCTGAAGGAACTAAACTATAGCAACACATCCTGTCTCACAATCAGGATATTACAATATTTATGATCAACATTATTACACGATTTAAACAACTGGTTCTAAAAGATTTATGAGTAAGCCTTTTTGTTAAGCAACCTCCTTTCTCCTCTGGTTCACAACAACAATTTTCGAGGAAGCACGAGACATTTGAACAGGCATTCCTGTCATATGGAGAGCGTACAGAATGGATCCACCGAGATGCCAAGGATTAGAAATTACAGTTATGAGGAGAAACTTGAGATACTTGTTGGGCAAATGTATTAAGGGTTACGTAACCAAGGCGGGTTGATGAAGTTAAGATCCAGGTCAGCCATGTTGTAACTGAATGGTGGAACAGGCTTGAGGGGCGGAATGGCCTAATCCTGTTTCTATTTTCCTATACTTCCAATATTACGATACACAGTAAAGGTGGTCGGTCTTTAACTCTTATCAGCAATTGGATATTCGGTTTCTGCATCTTTCGAGAACACTCTGACAAACCTTTCACTCAAATTAAGAAACTTAAAATGCAGAAATGTACAAAATGATTACAGACAGTAATGTAAAATTTGTTGCTCAGTGAATGAGAACAGAGTTAACCTGATACCAAAAGGTAACAAAAAACATAAAGCAACTTGTGAAAAGAGTTCAAATCTTCGTACATTTCAACAGAAGACAAACCCAGACACATTAATCAATGTAAGCTTGTGTCACACAATTTCTTACAGCTTTCAAATAAACTTAAAATCTTTTACCAAATAAAAACAAACTGTTACTTTTACAACTATAAGCATTCTGTGAAACAATTCTGTAGTACAATTCAACTACAGGATGTCTTCATTATCATTCACAGAGCCATAGCATGGCCGCCTTTTTAGCGCCTCTGGTCACACATTCCAATATCATTCAGAGGAATTAAAATCACATCAAGCATTGAGTACTGAAATTGGTCAGAAATTTGAAAAAAAATTGTTGATGTGATTGTCTCATGTCCAGAACTAGAGGTTTTCACACAATTTACAATAACAACAATTTCACAATGGCCATAATAAAAGTCTGTTTTTCACAATTTAATAGTTAAGTTAACCACAATAACTCAAATGTAATTAAGACCAATATCTTAAACGCAACACACTTTCCAGCTTGCAAAAGAGGGAGGAGCCACAGACACAGTAACACCGTAACATTCACACATGGTTGGTAAAAAGACAGTAAAATCCACACTTAAAACAAAAAAAATAACTGCAGAACAGCAGAAAAACGACACGCGCTTCCCGGTTCTTCTTTATTCCATCAAAAACTATTTATCCTTTTTTCCTTCAATCAATTTTTAATTTCTGATGTTTTATACTGAATCCAATTCTGTACTGATTCAAAATTTCAAGCTCACATTCCTTGTCCTCGACCAAGCCTGTTACATCCTGCACAGCTCTTAAAACTTTCCTTTGGTACATGGGAGGGTTGCTATTACATAGATTAAAGGATGAAGGTGTAGGGTTTGATGAATCCACATATGGCATTTTAACAATATCTCTGCGTTACTGATTTTTTGTTATTACTTACTTTGTAAAGATGTTAATATTATTTTTGTTAAGGCAACCGTAACTGCAAGGCATGATTAGAGGGCTGGGCCAAATATGCCAAGAGGTAGTTGCGCTAGTTTGATTTAAGTGTTGATAATATAGCATGCTGTAAACACCTGCGTTTGTAAATAATTTTCTGCTGAAGTGTGGTTCCGTGGAATCGGCATGCTTGATGCTGAGAGACATATTTTTCAAAGTTAACATTTGTGCAAGAACAATGGTAGAGGTAATAAGATACATCTGTACATGTTTACGAGAGTAAAAGGTCAGAGTATGCGATTGTGAAACTGCAGAGTTGCCAGAATCGAGTAGAACTGAAGAAAGTTGTGAACTTTGAGTCTCTTGCAAAAGCAGACAGCAGGAATCACCTGTACGGGGTGTACGTGCTGGGATATCAGGAGGCCACGGACGAACAAAATGGGAGCATAATCCAATCATTTCGGCTGAAATGATTCATGACCTAATATGGTGAGGCACTAGCACTCCAAGGGGGATAAAAGAGAGAGATTACAGAACATCGGGGGCAAGCTTAGAGGAAGGAGATCGACTACGGTCAACAGAACACAGTAAGAAGCTTACAGAAGATCGTGCCCCAGAGAGCTTGGAAGCACAAACCGTCGGAGCCAAGACTCGCTGTATACCTATTGCCTTTGTTAAGTAATAATCTTTCATATCTTTGTGATACTCAATACATTCTTTGGCTTAATTAAAGAGCGTAAGTCGGTATCTTGTAAGTCAAAATTGGTCAAGAGTCCGAGGTGAGGCGGGTTGGGTGTCCTCTGTCTCATAAACGTTATCATTTTGAGGGTTCTGCCTTACTGATAACTTACAAAGGGAACGCTAAATATTCAGTCGAGAGTCCAATCTATATATCAAGGAACATTTTTGAAGCAATTTTTAAAATTATGTTTTAAAATTCTACGCAATTGCGTTGGTTCATGGCATATTTTGCGATTGCCGATATTTCAAACATTTTTCTAAATGGCTGATCTTCTGCCTCAACTCCATTCACCGGCCCTATCGCCATATCCCTTGATGCCCTTACTAGTGAGACTTCTATCGACTTCTGTTTTGAATATACCCAATGACAGAGCCTCCACAGCCCTCTGGGGTAGAGAATTCCATAGATTCACCACCATCTGTGTGAAGACATTTCTTGTCATCTCAGTCTTGAGTGGCCCACCCTTTATCCTGATGTTGTGGCCCCTGGTTCTATACTCCCCAGACAAGGGATACATTCTCCCAGCATCCACCCTATCAAGCCCTGTAATAATTTTGTATGCTTCAAAGAGATCCCCTCTCATTCTTCTGAATTCAAGAGAATACAGGCCGAGTTTACTCAATCTCTTCTCATACGACAGTTCTGCCATCCCAGGAATCAATCTCGTGAACCTTCGTTGCACTCCCTCTATGAGAAGTATATCCTTCCCTAAGGATGGTGACCAGAATTGTACACAGTACTCCAGGAGTGGTCTGACCAAGGCCCTATATAATTGGAGTCAGAGTTCCTTGCTCCTGTACTCAAATCCTCTTGTAATGAAGGACAGCATATAATTTGCCTCTTTAATGGCTTGCTGCACCTTCACATTCACGTTCAGTGATTCATGTACAAGGACACCCAGGACCCTTTGAGCATCTGCATTCCCCAATCTTTCACCATTTAGCAAATACTCTGCCTTTCTGTTTTTTTCTACCAAAGTGTATAACTTCACATTTATCCACATTATATTCCATCTGTCATGTTCTCGCCCACTCACTGTGGAGCTGTGCGCAATGTCGAGGCCGACGGATAAGCACACCTGCGATCACGTGGGACGGTGCGCCAATCAGGAAAACGGAATCTCCGATGCTCATTCATGATTTTTTTATTGCTTTAGTTTAGCGGAGAAGATGTAAATATGCTGCTTGTGCGTCTAGGTTTCTTGTGTGCAAAAGTTTCGCTGCAGGGAAATTGCATTTCATTAATGGTTTGTTAAATTATTTCAAATCATGAAAGCCTCAGAGAATAGCCAGCTATGTCATCGGCATTTCAAACAGTTAAGCATAAAATGTAGACACTTGTTCTTTGCCTTTTTTTTCTGCGGGTGAGCCAGTTTTGTGAAATGCATCGCAGTTTCGGCACAAGGGCAGCTTTTTCTCATAAAAGTACACTTGTAATCTCGGTCTGAAATGAGCTTTGGTAGTTCGTTTTCACCCTTTGCATATTTGTCTCGGCGGGCTGTGTTGGGATCAGTTGAAATAATTAGAAAGATGAGATATTAGTTAGCTGGATACAGATATTTATTTTGAAGATAATTTTTAATTACATTTTGGTCATTATGAAAATAACTGTTGTATATTGCAAGCTGCTTCCTATCCCCATCCCTCCCCCGACGATCTGCAAACAGGCTGTTTCCACCAGTCGTAAAATTTTGCAGCATAATTGCTGGGCAGTTGGAGGGTAATTCGCCCAACTCTGCGCCAGCAATGAAGATTTGAGAGTCGCAGCGGATGATCTGTCATGTCGGAACTTGACAGATCGCAAGTTCGGGATTTAGCACATGCGCAAGCGCGTACAGAAATCCCCAAAGTTGCTGTCAATTTCAAAGGCGGTATTACTATGAACTCTGAGAGTTCATCGTCATACTGACCACAAATTCTGCCCCAATAACTACAAATAAATACCTAGGAAATTACAGTGGAAATAAGTTTACACAGAAAAGTGATCAAAGGGTGGTAACAGAGTGAAGGATTTTGCAGAGTGAAGTGTGTGTCGACATAAGATATTAAATATATCCGGGCTAGATTAATTACTACTGCAAGTGAATACCCATTGAAACAAACACATTTTTCAAAAATAACATTTTTAACATAGAATTACATATACAGCACCGAAACAGGTCATTTAGTTGAATTGCTCTATGTCGATGTTTACAAGCCACACGAACCTCCTGCCAATCGAATTGTCTGTTCTCACCCTGTTCCCATATCCCACAATATTCCCTCATGAATGCATAAACCTTACTTTAAATTGATCACTGATATCTGCCTCAGCCATTCTATATGGCGGTGAGTTCCACATTTTGAACACTATCTGAAAAATTAAATTACTTCCAAATTATTTATTTGACCTATTATTGGCTGTCTTAGAGTTGTGCTGCCGTTTCTGGACTAATTCACAAGTGGAACAAATTTTTCCACATCCAACCTATTGTTCCCCTACACCATTTTAAAGACCTCTATCAGGTCACTTCTTAGTCTACTGCGCTTGAGGAGCAAGGAGTCCGAGCCTGCACAATGTTTCCTGCTATTTGTATCCGCTCCATTCTGGGAACATCCTTGCAAATCTTTACTGCACTTTCTCCAGTGGTTCAGTATCCATTTTGTAATGTGTCCACTAGAATTTTGCAGAGAACTTTAATGTGGTCTCGTCAAGGCCTATATAAATTCAAAATTACCTCCCTGCTTTTGTATTCTATTTCTCTAGAAATGAACCCAATTACTTTGTTTGCAATCATTATTAACTTCTGAACTTGTATAGCTACTTCAAACGATTCCCAGAACTCTGTTTACTTTGTGTTTAGTCTTGGCTTGTCTCTAGCACTCTTGCCTCTGAGTCAGAACGTTCTCGTCCATATCCCATTCCAGACACTTTAGCACATAATCTAGGCTAACACACCAGTGCTGAAGGTATGCTGCACTGTCGGAATTGCTGAATTTTTCGTTTATGTGCTCCTTCTCCAGACGTTTTGTTGTCTCATTATTTAGCAAAGATTGTAGTCTATTTCCTACATCTGTCATTAAGACATCGCATTTTTCACAACATTTACTTTCAGTCAGTTTTTTTCAAAGTAACAGCGCATGCTATCATGTAGTGATGACTAGATAGTTGCAGATGTCATCGTTTTATACATTGCGACAGCACACGGTCCGTTTACATCTAAGTTGAGACTGAATCAACCTAGACTGATCCTCAGCGCCTCTCTATTCAGCCTTCGGTGAGAGTCTTGGACAGAATGTTCTTGGAGTAAGTTCACAGCAATTGTCGGATCACAACAAAAAATTGACAGTAAATTGGTAAACTCGTTGAAAGGACGCAAGGATGGTGGGTTCAGGAAATGCCAATGTCACAATTGTTCCTGGTGATTTAGCGCGGCATATTTTGTATTAGTATAGAGGGAGCTCCACACTGACACCTATATCTGCCCTGGTACGTCGTGAATCTAATATGGGTGGCATAAATAGACAAATAATTTTCGTTCTGCAGCACATTAATGTTTAAATGAAAATACCAAAGATTTATTTGTGGAACGCTAAATATTTTAAAGAATTATAAAACAATAGTTCGGACCAACTGGAGTATCGTATTCATTTCTAGGCACCACACTTTAGGAAGGACGTGAAGGCTTTGCAGATGGTACAGAAAGATTTACTAGAATGTTTCCAGGGATGAGTAATTACACTTACGTGGATACACTACAGAAACTGTGGTTGTTCTCCTTAGAGCAGAGAAAGCTAAGAATAGATTGATAGAGATGTATAAAATCATGAAGGGTTTAGATAGAGTAAATAAAGATAATGGGCTGGATATTACAATCCCTCCGGTTTTGTACGTGCTGTGTATAGGGATATCGGAAATGCCGGTTTCAGAATGCTCTTGACAGATCGGACGCCTGCTCTACAGAAGGGCCTATGCTGGCATATAGTTCCGTTTTCTGTAGAACCTCTGCCCACAGAAAACTCTTAGAAATCTTACTCCTGGTAAAAGCTGGCCTGCTTTTACCAGCATAAGATTTGAAAAAAGTATGAATAAAATGTTCCCCTCATTTATCATTTAAAAATAATTTTAAAAAGGGAAGTTTATTTTTAGCACGGTACAAAACTTTAATTATTCTTTTCAAAAAATTGCATTTTTTTCAAAATATTTAATTTATTGTAATTTCAACAAATTTTTAAAATGCGATGGTTGTTTTTTATTTATTTAATGTTTTACAGTGTTTTTGGGGTGATCTCCATTCATATATTTGAGAGTTCTGTCTGTCAAGTGTATGAAGGTAGATTCCTTTCTTTGGTTGACTCCCCATCGCCCACGTGATCCAAGGTACGCTTGCGAACCGCATGGGCCTCTGGGACACCTGGTCCCTGCACATTTCAAGTTGGAGAGGCACAGGAGAGGAAGTGTCCGGACCTGGAAAGCCCTCAGTTAAGTCCATAGATTTTTTTCCAGATCGGAGGACTACGCACGCGGGACGCCTCCGATCAGAAAATACTTCCCAATTGCCCCACAATTTCCGATAGGTTGCTTCCTGCGTGCGGATGCCTCCTACCGGAAAAAAAAATCTAAGCCCTTACCTGAGGACTCCCGAGGTCCGTCCATTTCCGATCCTGGGACTCTCCACGATGAAATGCGCAGGGCCCAGATATCCCAGGGGTGCATGCGGTTCGCAAGCATCCTTGGGATCACGTGGGGCAGGCGAGCCAATGCGAGAAGGAAATCACCCTTCATACATTTTACAGATAGACCTATCAAAAGCATAAATGGGGATCACCGAAAAAGACTTCAAAACATTAAATACATTTTAAAAAACTATCACGTTTTTAAAATGGGTTCAGATTAATTTAAATTAAATACTTTAAACAAAAATTTAATTTTTTGAAAAAAGTAATTAAAGTTTTTTACGCGGTTAAAATGAATTTACCTTTTTTGAAAGTATTTTAAAGTTATAATTAAGTGAAAAAAAATTAATTATTTTAACTTTTTTTAAACACTTATGCTGGTAAAAACAGGCGTTACGCCTGCTTTTAACTGGCGTAAGATTTTTAATTGATTTCAGTGGGCGGAGGTTCTGCAGAAAGCGGAACACTCCCCCGCAGAGGCCCTTCTCCAGCGCAGGCGTCCGATCTCTCAAGAGGATTTTTGACAGATCGGAAATGCCGGTTTTCAGCGCATGCGTTCCGGTTAAATAGGAGATCTCTTAAATAAGACTCTACCACTTGCTTTCACTGCAGTTTACACTTTAATAGTTGTCTCAATAAACAGGAAGTCATAGAAGGATGTCTTAATGTTAATATAAACACACTGGAAATATTACTACTAACGAAAAATAAACGGTAGAAAGATCAGCATCTGAAAAAGAAAGCTAGTTTGAAGTCTCGGATGGAACGCCTCATAGGAGCATTGACGTCTGATCCGATTTTGGTTTTCTAACATTTTATTTTTAAATTTGAGATTGACAGAGCTGTTGGGTTGGAAGTATATATATATATATATATGTATATATTTAACAGGGCTAGATATAACCAGCAGGGTCCAGTTAAATTTTACAGCCAATATTATCATAATTTAGCTCTTTGTTCTGTTAGATCAGCCTAAGTTCTTTCCTTATTCTTTTGCCTCGACATCTTCTTATGCTTTTTGTTCTCTTTAGGTTTCCGTCTTTGGCTGCAACCTCGGCCAATTAAAGCAGTCTATTTTCAATCTTCCCTCCAATGGTCTGTAAAATCGAAGCGTTTTACGGTTAGCTCATTACCTTGATTGGTCAGCAGAGTGATGCATGAAACAGATCTGAAAAGCAGCATAATTTTCTTCAACATTCAGTCACCAACTGAACTGTGCTCCGAATGTTTGCCTCAGACACGGTTTCAATAGCATAAAAAGAAGTGTTTTATTGATATTTTTCCATCGATACAGAAAGTTAACATGCAGGTACAGCAAACAATTAGTAAGGCAAACGGTATGTTAGCTTTTATTGCAAGGGAGTTGGAGTATAAGAGAAAGGAATATTGCTGCAAATATACAGGGCTTTAGTCAGATCACACCTGGGGTACTGTGTGCAGTTTTGGTCTCCTTACCTAAGGAAGGGTAGACTTGCCTTAGAGCAGTTGGAACTGAGGTTCACTAGATTGATTCCTTGGAGAATGGGCCTCTTTTGTCTTTAATTTAGAAGAATGAGAGGTGATCTCATTGAAAAGTATAAAGTTGTTAGAGGACTTAACACGGTACATGCTGAGAGGTTGTTTCCACTGGCTAGTGAGTCTAGAACCTGGGGTCACAGTCTCATGATAAGGGGTCAGCCATTTCAGACTGAGATGAGGAGGAATTTCCTCAATCACAAAGTCAATCTTTGGAGTTCTCTACTCCAGAGGCCTGTAGATGCTCATTCGATATGTTTTTGGACTTTATGGGAATCAAGGGATATGGGGATAGGGCGGCAAAATGGATTTGATGTCGAAGATTAGCCTTGAATTTATTGAATGGTGGAGCAGGCTCCAGAGGCCTCATGGCCTCTGCCTTATCCTATTTCTTATATTCTTATGAGAACACGAGGACTAGCTGACGCAGTGACTTCGTGCTTTGGGATCTGAGATTTGAGTGTAGCCTGCACTGACAGATTATTCTCCATTACTTGGCCCGTCTCAATCTAACTCTTCGTTTTCTGCTTTACAGCAGCAAATGTGCAATGAATTAAAAATCGACATTGATGGATTAGCAGTCTCACTCAGAGAAGCCAGTGATTAGTTGGCGGGAGAGTGGGGAGAAAATCGCATGATCCAATTGCAGTGTTTTTCATAAGGAAGAGCTTCAGGCAATTCATTGGAACAGAGTAATGGAATATCACTTTGTATCTAACCGTACTGCACTGCCACAGTGCAAGCTAAATGGACCAGGGCCAAGGAAGTTCTGCTATATATCTAACCAGTGCTGTAACTCCATTCAGAGTGTTTGATGGTCAGTGTTTAGCGAGATTGACTCTGTATCTATCCCGTGGCGTAACTGCAATGGCAGTGTTTGATGGGACAATTTAGAAGGAGCTTTACTCTGTATGTAACCCAACTTCACTAGACCTGGGAATGTTTTATGGGACAGTGTAGAGGGAGCTTTACTTTGTTTCTTACGCATGCTGTACCTGCCCTGTGAGTGTTTGAATGGACAGAATACAGGGAGCTTTTCTCTGTATCCAAAGCATGCTGTACCTCCTTTGGGACTGATTCTTTGATGGGACATTGTTTACGGAGCTTTACTCTGTATCTAACCCGTGCTCTCCCTGCGATTGGTGTGTTTGTTGGATTAGGGTAGAGGAAGCTTTACTCTGTATCTCTCCCGTGCTGTACCTGCCCTGGGAGTGTTTGATGGGACAGTGTAGACTGAGCTTTACTCTTTATGTAACCCTTGCTTTACCAGTCCTGGGCATGTAGAGGGAGCTTCACTATATCTAAACCATGCTGCAACGACACATGGAATGTTTGATGGGACAGTGTAGAAGGAGCTTTACTCTCGATGTAACCCAACTGCACTAGACCTGTAGGTGTTTGACGGAGCAGTGTAGAGGGTACTTAGGTCAGCATGCACACCATTCTGTAATTGACTGGAGATGTTTGAAGCAGGGAATGGGGCTGATGGTGATTGGTTTATTTCGTATGATGGCCACTCGTGCATATAATCATTTACCAATATACACGTAAAAATAGCCGTATATATAACATTATTATATATGCTTAGTACAGCATTGCATTATTTTACGCTTTCAACATTTTCGAAAATTCAGTAGAAAAACCCACCCGTTCTTCTAAGTGGCGAGGACCCTCTTCGTTTACGCGTGCGCCTAGTGAAATACAACATCAAAGTTTGACCAGACAGCAAGACGTGAACAACCGAAATCCGACTTAGTTTCAGCCAATAACGCCTTAAGGATCATAGTTGATGAAACGTTTTGAAAATGTATTCGCAACTCTCCCCCCGCCCCCTTGGTTGAACGATCTAGATGTAACGTTCCTGAAATGCCTTCGGCTCATAACACAGGGAATCAATGATTCAAAACAACAAAACAACACCAGAAAATTGCAAACATCGGTACTCATTTATCAGTTACTTTAAGTTCATTTGCATGAATCTTGGGCAAATCTTTTTCTTCCAGACTGTTGAATCAATTATTACTTTACAACATATCAACATAATTCCCTTCCTGGACCAGATATAACGTTCCTTCCTTTGCTCGGCGTCATGTTCATCCCTTTTTTATTACAAATCTTTCACAGTGAAACTACATAGGTGGCTCATTACCTTTACAGTTACTGAGTTGGTAACTCTTCCCAATGAAAGTGATGATGGCTAGAATTATCAGTGCACCACCTGCACATCCAGCAATTAGTAGGGGAAGGGATGGGAGTCCTTTGCCTAAAATCATAATCACAATACAAATAATCATCATAATATTGCTATTACTGATAATAGTAATAATCAATCACCAGCTCTTCATTATCGGCAGTATTATGCAAACAGTCTTTTGAACATATGTTAGTTCTCCCATTTACATTTTGCGTGTCTCCACAGCAGAGCCGAGGACTGAGACTGTTAACTGTGCAAACTGGTTTACATCTATATATATATATATATATATACATAAAGACAGATAGATGGATAGAGAGAGAGAGAGAGAGATAGATAGAAAGATAGATAGAGAGATAGATATAATATTTTTAGTCATTCTTATTTTCCTCTCAGCGGAATCCTGCACATAAATTGTTTGCATTACTGGATTAAAATGTAACTTTTGAATTTTCATTGACACGACAATAATGAACTTGGTAGCTAAAAAGATTATAGCGCAAATTACAGACGCACCATTCATTCTCGGGTGGTATCTCACGAAGAGTTGGGCAGTTGACATAGGGAACTGATCTGGATCGGCAGGTTCTCAATAACGTAAAATACTTAAATATATGAGAAAAACACATTCTACGAACTTTCTCTCGCTGTTAAATGGCGAGCAATTGAATCTGGTGAAGATTAGTATAATTCAGTTGATCATTATAATTTTTGTAGATTAAACTCCATTTCTCGGATGGCAGACGTTTGTCTCTTATATCCGTTTCACAAATCAGCAAATAGAATTAATCTTTGAATGACCATTCTGAAAAATTAATTGTACATCTGAAACAAAAAATGATTGACAGCAAATAAGGCCGATTTAAAGTGCTCAGTGGATGCCAGTATTGCACAAATGTCAACATCTTACCTGGGTTGGAACTGGAATCAAAGTAAACAGCCACGGCTGGACTCTGCAGTGTGAGGTGAGACACCACACAGGTATATACAGCCCCGCTCTGGGCTGGCTGTGTCGTCTGCAATCTGCTGGAAGCTTCATACATTCCCTCCGAATTCTGCTTTATAATGGTGTTGATCCCAGTCACAATGTTGGTGTTATTTTTATACCAAGTGAAGCTGAGAGCCTCCGGGTAGAAGTCGGCCGTTTCACACACAAGTGTTAGAGTAGATGGGTCGGTTCCGGACACTTTGGGATCCAGTCTCACGGGTTCTGGTGAAACTGTGGAAGAGGGTCAAGAATACACTGATTGCCCAGACTTTGGTATTTTAGTTCCGTTTGGCGTCCAGCCTTCCTGAATATGATACGATGATTCCAATTCGCATTTTGGTTACTTAACAATTCGAAATAAGATTCTTCCCATAACTTTCTAGGCTAATATGCGGACGCTGCAGAAGCTTGTTGCAGGAACAGGAGAAAGCAATTCAGTGCGACTAGACATTCAGGCCGTCGCCGCTTTGCGCTTAGTCCAGGCAAAAAAATATATTTATATTTCAACTGAGCAACTTTTTGCTCAGTTTTGTTATTAGGCAGGTTTAAATCAATAGGCAAAACTTATTTCAAACAACTCGCGTTAGGATTTGTAAATGTGGAACACAGGGGAAAATTATTGCCGTCCAGAGAAGCGATACATAGATCCCGGGATACTTTGTAAGTGCAGGAAAAATAATTGTGTCCAAAATTTAAAGAGAAAAAGCCCAACTTGCTGGATATTTAATTAAAATGGAATGGCGGGAATTGAGGGTTGAGGGGATCATCCTTGGAGAAGTATGAGGGAAGTGGCTGAAAATCCAGACTCTTTCATAGTGGCACATAGAAAGCCTAACATTAGACTGGAAATATATTATCACCGTCAAGAACCGCCCCCCCCCCCCCCAAACCCCACCTCACCCCCGCCATTCGTACTTGTTAAAGTTACAATTTAAATTGAGAGTTATGATCTGACCACAGTTCGTTCACGGAGAAGCGCGTGAGATTCCACAGACTGGGTTCGACTCTCATGCAGTATAATTCCCGACTAGTATCAAATCTAGTTTGCGAAACTGATCAAAGTATCCCTTAGACCAAATTGTAAACTTACCAGGAGTTTATTCAAATGTAAATAGATTGTACTCGCTCCGTCACCGTTCTCTAAATATTTAACGATTTATGTACAAAACTCTTCCCGGACAAAGGACTCGTCTGTCACACTTTGCAGTATTTCGTGTCAGTATTGATACAGTTACAGCTCAGTCGTCCACTCACTGAGTTGAGTTCAAACCGATAGGGTTTTACATACAGATTATTTGTACAATTGGACTACCAGAATCTTTGAAGGTGGCAGAACAAGCATATGGTGCCCATGGCTTTATAAACAGAGACATAGAGTACAAAAGCAAGGATGCTCAGTTAAACGTGTATACATCACTGGTTAGGACTCATCTGGAGTATTGTGTCCATTCTGGGCACAACGTTGTAGGAAGGATGTCAAGGCCTTGGAGAGGGTGCAGAAGAGATTTACTAGAATGATACCAGGGACGAGGGTCTTCAGTTGCATGGAGATACTGGAGAAGCTGGAATTGTTGTGCTTAGAGTAGAGAAAGTTAAGGGGAGATGTATTAAGGAGTGCAAAATGATGAGAGGCTTTGAGTTAGTAAATACACAGAAACCCTTTCCAGTGGCAGATGGGCACAGATTTAAGATAATTGCGAGATGTGTAGAATGCTTTTTTGCACAGCGAGTTTTTATGATTTGGATTGAACTGCCTGAAAGGCTGGTGGATGCAGATTCAGTCGTAACTTTCAAAACGGAATTTGGATATATACTTAAAAAGGAAAGTTTGCTTAGTCCCATGGCACTTTTGTGCTAGATTTTCACATAGGATTCAAGGTGCGCCCCTACCAATATCTTGTACAAACTTATTTCTTCTTTATCGATAGCCAGTAAATCAAGGTCCCTATTTCTGCCACATACTTTGGATTCAGATTCTTCTTCTGTATATTGTCCTGGAGCCCAGAGATACTTAACATATCGTGATATGATTTTGGGGCTGATTTTAAATAATGTTCCCTAATCATCTCCCATAAACTAGCTGTAGTGGTCAATTCATTAAATAATCAAAAAAGTGCGATACTATATACACTGTCATACAATAGCAGCGACCGCAACTTTCTCCAAGGTCGCTTACCGTGCACATCAAGCTTCGATCCGGCTCCTTTTATCATCGGGTTACCTGTGTATCTCACTCCACAGTAATAGGATCCGGAGTCTGGGAAACGGACACTCAGGATCTGGAAGGAAGCCTCTCCGTTTTTCAAAGGAAAGAATCGTTTCCTGCCGTCAGAATCTGGTTGTATGAAGTGATTGTCGCCAAGTCTCCACCAATAAACATTCACATCTGAATTATTCTGGACAGAGCTGGTCTTGCAATGGAAGGTAATGTCTGCACCTGCCATCACACTGGTGCTTTCAGGGCTTTGGGAAACTGCAGCGGAAGCAACTAAAACAAAATAAACATTAATCACAAAATAGAGATAAAAGATAGGCACGAATAGACAGCTCGCTAAATATGTCTATATAGAGATCGATAAAAAATTAAAAAAGCAAGCAAGAAAGTAAAATATTCGATTATAATGGAAAATACCTTTGTAAATAACCCCAAGCGCCCATATGTAGTGACACACAAACATTGTTCAATGGAAATTGTTCTGCCACTGAACCGCGGCTCGGATGGTTTGGAAATATCAGTTTGTAGATAATCCGATAAGATTTGTGATTTGACGAGATGTCATATCGCGTGCCTAAAACTGTTTCCGATAATCTATTTTAAGAGGCGAGCTGTGAACGTAAATGTCAGTTAATGTGCGTGAGCACCTCATCTTAACAGGATCTGCAATCTGCAGTTAAACCAAAGCCCCATTGGTCGGCCTGCACGTGGTTTATCTCAATGACGTAACATTAAAGAAGTGACCGGTAACAACACGTTGATGAAACTCCCTGATTAGGCAGAAACAATTTATATTATATAGAAGTTACAGAAAGGAAGGGGTGCGGGAAGACGGGTGGGATGGGAGGGTTGCATTGCCAATTACAGAAGGTCGGAAAGTTTGAGAAAGAAGATATTTTGAGCTGAGTCTGCTGCAAATAATTTGGCCCCTAACCCGTCAATATTTCCTTCCTCGGTCTTTATTATCCATTGCTGATGGGTTCGGAGCAGGAATCCGGTGATGCCGCAGATTTCCAAAGGCTGTGGCCCGGTAAAGACGGTAATCGGAGGATGGATTCTAGTCTTCGTGTCGGCGTTACTTCAGGGCAGGACTTCCATCCGCCCCTCCAAACCCACTCCGATCCGGAATCATTTCTTTCTAGTCGGCCTTCTTCTGATAGGCACGGCAGCTCCCGTCAAAGCGAGAAGTGATCGACTGCTGAGCCTTGAGAGTAGGACGTCCCAGAGGAGGGTAGTTCAGGCAGTTTACAGGGAGGCTGCTGACGAAGTCTGTGCAACCACGCCACCCAAGAACTACAGGAAGAGATTAATTGTACCACAGATAGAACTTTCACTCATCTCATTGCCTCATATTGTTTCCCTCGGATGACCTGGGTGTTAGGATAACTCACGCATGCAAACGAAAACATTTTCAAGTACTCAAGCAACATCTAAACTAAGAAACACTCTGTCCAATCACATAGCATGCTGCAGGAATTCTTCAGAGACAATTTCTTAAAATGCCTAATTCCCCTGCACCTCACAGTGTCATGTGATGCCTGCACTCATACTGGGGAAAACAAGGACCCCTACCACTGATCTTTTAACATTATATTAAGTTCTCACGAAGGATGAAAGGAAGAAGACAATCGCCAAGCGGGTATTCGCTCTGTAATGTACTGACCAATGTGTCTGAATCTGTTCCCGCCAAAAGGGGGATGAATGTAAGGGACACACATGCCGCAACTCCAAATAGTGGTAATGGAAGTGCTTCAGTAATGTCCCATCCTATCTCTGTGCATGATAGAATTTCAGACATGGGCCCTCCATCCTCTAAAACAGAAAGGCTGCCGGAAGCTGGTCCCTCTGGAAGATTTGGATCACTCAGATGCTTGTTATTTCAGGCTTCAAGGGTTCTAGCAGATCCGATTTAGCCACCCAATCCTCGCCACCAGCCATCTCAGTCATGGAGCACCTTTTGGATGTAGCAGCCTAGGAGTTCGAGAACATAAGTCGGCTGGCATAAAGGGTAAACATGGCATTACGAAGCAGTTGTAGACATCCTGGACTTTCCATTGTTTTTTCGTTTGACTGTCCAACCCAGTCCTATTCTAAACGTTGCCTGAGACGTGTGTCGGATATTGCGTCACATAATAGGTTAACAACCCGGAATAGGGAAAATAGCATCACGGGTTAATTGGTATGAGGATCTGCAAAGAGGGAGATATATATATATAAAGAGAGAGGGAGCGAGATAGATAGATAGATAGATAGATAGATAGATAGATAGATAGATAGATAGATAGATAGATAGATAGATAGATAGATAGATAGATAGATAGATAGATAGATAGATAGAGAGATGGATAGATAGAGAGATAGATAGAGAGATAGATAGAGAGATAGATAGAGAGATAGATAGAGAGATAGATAGATAGAGAGAGATAGATAGAGAGATAAATAGATAGATAGATAGATAGATAGATGGATAGAGAGAGAGAGAGACTGTTCAGCATGTGTCAGAGAAATATCTGTGACAAAAACAGCATGACCAAGATAAAGTATAAAAGCAGAATTAAATGCATCTGGTGAAAAAGTAATGAACTGTATTCACGTAAACCTGGCCTTAGTCAACAGAATCTTAAATGAAACTTGTATCACGTGAATTTAGAAGTGTATCAGTTTAAATAGTTAAGAAAGCGGGGTGAGTGGGGTTATAATGGAACATGAAGCATTAGACCAAATAAACCTGAAAAAAGAGTTGCCGAATGGTTTCACGTTGAGACTAGCCAGGTGACACATCGCAGAGCTGGGCAAATCAGATTTGAGTTCGTTTTCAGACAAAGGGAGAGCACATGGTGCTCGGGTTAGATCATACAATCAAAAGTGGGTCTGTTATGGCAAAAGTATAAATGTAGAACGCAGCGTATCTTGGAGTGGGGGAGCGGGGGGCGTCTGAGCATGATTGGCCTTGAATATATGATAGACATCGTTGCTTGTTTGTAATCATTTATATCAGCAATAAATCTTGAAAGGTAAGCTGTCTCTAGAATACGAGCCTTTCTTCGGACTAAAGTGGGAATCCTATATGGTATCATTCACTTCCATTCCTATGTTCAAATAAAGATGACATTGAAGGGCCGATGCAGAAAGTAACCACAGTAAACTGGGCGGAACTGTTAACAGGTAAAACTACAGATGAACAGTGGGAGATGTACAAAGAAGTATTTGTCATAATACAAGACCTGTACATACCCCTAAACAACAAGAGCGCTACTTGTGTAAGTAAACAACTTTGGACAACTAAAGAAATTTGCAGACGGCTCCAAGTTAGGTGGCACAGCAAGTAATGTAAACCGTAGCAAAACGATGCAAAGGGACATTGATAGATTAAGTCAATGGGCAAATCTGTGGCAGATGTATTTCAGTGTGGAGAAATATGAGGTCATCCACTTTAGACATAAGACTGATAGAGCAGAGTATTTTCTATATATTGACAACCTAGGAACTATGGAGGAGCAGAGACTAAGTGGTCCACATACATAAATCACGAAAAGCTAGTGGACAGGTAGAAAAATAATGTGAAAGTTTAATGGAACGTTAGCATTTATCTCAAGGAATAGAAAAGGGCTGAAAGTCATGCTACAATTGTGTAAAGCTCTGGTTACATCGCATCTGGAGCACTGCGTTCGATTCTGGGCACCGCACCTCAGGAAGGATATTTGGCCGTGGATGGGGTGCTGTACAGATTCACCAGAATGGTAACGGGGCTAAAGGATTTAAATTATGGGGGGATGTTGCACAGACAAGGCTTGTATTTCCTTGAGCATAGAATGTTAAGGGGTGATCTAATTGAGATCTTTACGATGATTCAATGATTTGATAGGGTTGATAGAAATAAATTATATCGTTGATTCCAGAACTATGGGGCATAACATTAAAATTATATGTTCACCTTCCAGGGGTGTTGTCAGGGCCCTCCCCCGTGTCAATTCCATTTCCCGCACTTCTACCCTTAATCCTTCTCCTCCCCCCCAGAACCATGAAAGGGTTCCCGTCATTCTCACTTCCCACCCCACCAGCTTCCAATTTCAGTGGATCATACTCCACCATTTCCACCACATCCAGCCAATGCCGCCACCAAACACATGTTCCCCTCCCATTCCATCCCGTTTCAGCATTCTGGAGGGATACCCTAGTCCACTCTTCAATCAGCCCAACACCGCTCCCCTTCCCACGGCACCTTCCCATGCATGCGCAGCTGATGGAATGCCTGCCCTTTTACATCCTTCCTTCTCACAGTCGAGAGCCCTAAATACACCTTCCAGGTGAAACAGTGATTTACATGTACTACTTTTAATTTAATATACAGTATTCGCTGCTCATGCTACAGTCTCCTGTACATTGAGGAGCCCAACCGCATATTGGGAGATTGCTTTTTTGAGCACCTCGGTTCATTCTGCAATTGTGACCCTGAGCTTCCGGTCGCTTGTCATTTTAATTCTCGGTCCCACACCCACTTTGACCTCTCCGTCCTCGGCCTCCTACACTGTTCTAATGAAGCTCGAGGAAGAACATCTCTTTCGATTAAGTACTTTAAGCCTTCAGGTCTCAACATTGAGATCAACAATTTCAGATCATAACCACCGCTCTCATTTTTTGGAGAGAAGCTGTTTGTAATGATTCTGCTAAGGGCCATTTACAACTCCTCTGGACCCATCTTCTGTTTCTTTACTTGTTCCTTTACCACCCCCGTATGCCTTCCAGCATCATCCCTTTTATCATTTATTCATTGCTGCCTTCCACTCTATCACAAACATTCCCTATTTGTTCTTTCGTCCCCTCCCGCTTTCCTTGCCTCCGTACTTACTTAAACGGTATTATATCTCTAACCTTTGCCGGATCTGACGAAAAAATAACATAAGAACATAAGAAATAGGAGCAGGAGTAGGCATTCGGTCCATCGAGACTGCTCTGCCATTCAATAAGATCATGGCTGATCTTCTAACTCAACTCCACTTTCCTGCACTATCCCCATATCCCTCGAATCCCCTACTATCCGAAAATCTATGGATCTCTGTCTTGAATATATTCAACGACTGAGCCTCCACAGCCCTCTGGGGTAGAAAATTACAAAGATTCACCACCCTCTGAGTGAAGAAATGTCCCCACATCTCAGCCCTAAATGACCGACTCATTATTCTGAGACTGTGAACTCTGGTTCTGGACTCCCCAGCCAGGGGAACTATCCCCCCTGCATTTAACCTGTCAAGCCCTGTAAGAACGTTTTATGTTTCAAGGAGATCACCTCTAATTCTTCTAAACTCTAGAGCATATTGATCTAGTCTACTCCATCTCTCATCATAGGACAATCTCCACAACCCACGAATCAGTCTGGTGAAACTTTGATGCACTCCTTCTATGCCAAGTATATCCTTCCTTCGGTAAGGAGACCAAAACTGTACTCAATACGCCAGGTGTGGTCTTACCAAGGTCCAACATATAATTGGATTAAGACGTCTTTAATCTTATACTCAAATCCTCTTGTAATAAAGGCCAACAAACCATTTCCTAATTGCTTGCTGTACCTGCATGTTAACTTTCAGTGATTCATGTACAAGGACACCCAGTTCCCTCTGAACACCAACATTTCCCAATCTCTCACCATTTGAATAATAATCTGCTTTTCTATTTCACTTACCAAAGTGCATAACTTCACATTTCTCCAAGTTATATTCCATTTGCCATGTTCTTGCCCACTCACTTAGCATGTCTATATCCCCTTGAAGCCTCTTTGCATCCTCCTCACAATTTACATTCCAACCCAGCTTTGTATCATCAGCAAATTTGGATATATTACATTTGGTCCCCTCATCTAGATTGTACATAGCTGAGGACCAAGCACTGATCCTTGCGGCACACATTACAGCCTGCCAATCCGTAAATGATCCGTTTATTCCTATTCTCTGTTTTCTCTCCGTTAACCAATCCTGAATCCATGCTAGTATATTAACCCCAATCCCAAGAGCCCTAATTTTGTTTAATAACCTCTTGTGTGGCAGCTTATAGAATGCCTTCTGAAAATCCAAAAACACCACATCCCCTGGGTCCCCCTTATCTATTCTGCTAGTTGCAAACTCAAAAAACTCTAACAGATTTGTCAAACATGATTTCCCTTTCATAAATCCGTGTTGAATCTGCCCAATCCTATTATTATTTTCTAAGTGCCCTGCTACCACCTCCTTAATGATAGATTCCAGCATTTTCCCTGCTACTGATGTCAGGCTCACTGTTCTGTAGTTCCCCATTTTCTCTCTCCCTCTTTTCTTAAATAGTGCGTTTACATTTGCTACCTTCCAAACCGTGGAAAACGTTCTAGAATCTATGGAATTTTGAAAGATGGCAACCAATGCATTCATTATCTCTATAGCCACCTCATTCAAAACCCGAGCATGTAGGCCATCAGCTGCAGGGGATTTATCGGCTTTCAGGCCCATTATTTTCTCAATTACTATTTTTTTTGCTAATATTAATTTCTTTCAGTTCCTCATTCTCGCTAGACCCTTGGTACTCCAGTATTTCCGAGAGGATTTTTGCGTCTTCTTCCATAAAGAGTCAACGACCTGAAAATTTAACTCCGTTTTTCTCTGGACAGGTGCTGTTAACCTGCTGAGAATTTCGAGCTTTATTTGTTTTTATCCTCCAATGTGACCGGTCCACCAGAGATCAGAGTCACATCTCAGTGTGAAATTGAACAGGAGCAGGGCTGCAAATGCATCTGGGGCACCTTTTCTTTGGGAGGTAATTTTAACTTTGGACTGTGTTGTAACATTCGCGATATTGGATTTGCCGGTGATATGCGCTGATGGATTTAACTTCTATTGACTTTAATGGAAATAAAAATCGGGCGTGGCCTATAATAGACGGCTAATTCGATAGCGCCCGTTTTACACAACCGCCCAAAGTTAAAATTGCTCGATGTGCGATAGTGTTGAGCGATTGCCCCAATGGAAATAAAAATTGGGAGAGATATAAATCGGTCTTCCGATATGTTATTACCAGTTTTATAGATCACAGAAAGTAAAAATTACCCCCATGTGCATTGACATTTACAGGGCATGTGAAGTTTAGTGAAATCCTGTAGTGAAATAACCACACAGGCCTCCTCAGTATTCCCTGTCCTTCCTCAGAAACCAGCTCTGCCACTGAGCAGATCCAATGGTTCATGTGCGTGTTCGCAGTCTAAGAGGCAGAATTAACCTTCTATGTATAAAAACAGATCAGTTATTAAATCTACCTTGAAAGGTGTTGTTTAATAGTTGCACTTGCTAACCACAAGACATGTTTCCATTATGTTGAAATAAACTCAATGCTTGATACCCCCAGAAATGCTAAGATTCACGTTCTCACTTATGCATAAAGAGCGATAATAGAATAAACATTGGCCAACAGTTTTCAGTACAACAGAAACCACATCACAGATTTGGTAAAAGGTCACATTAAGTCATATCTAGCTTTGTACACGAGCAGTAAATCATCCACTCATTAACCCCGTCACTGCTGCAGATTAATGAAATCGATTCCTATTTGATCGAGTCTATCTTAGTAGCACTTGAAAGTGATAACATTTCTGTGCAATATATCTGCAGCCCACTGGTTACATTGCAGATGTGTGCATCTCCATGTCGAGGTCATAAACGTATTTACACACATAAGCCTGTTTAGTAACGCACACAAGCATTCTTCCAGAGCCACAACCAACCCTTCTCAACCCGTGAACAATTAGCTGAGAGTCAAAGACTTCGCAAACAGTCATTCAGTCAGACAATTTGGGAATTGCTCCGAGAAGGCCGGAAATGTATCCCAGATAAACATAAGTACACGTGACAACAACATTTTAATCAACAGGCCAATTTTCAAGAAAGTCAAGAATTGGTATGTGATAGATGTTCAAATCACCCAAATGAGGCTTGACTTGGAGCAATGATTAAACACACTGCCGAGTCTGTAAACATATGGCTGGAAATTATTAACTGAGAGAGGATGGAATGTTTATAGCTGGACCAACCTGATGGAGGAGATTTATGTGTGATGGCGTTCACTATTTAGAAAAGTCTCAACGACATTAGACGAATTTAAAAACCACAATTCTTCAGTAATTTCTCCAAAAAAATCCCAGGGTAAGACGCTATTCCAATAATGAAGATTTTATCATAGTTTAAAACGGCTTTTTTCAGAGCCATGTTAAAGAAAGGTGCAGCCTGACGCCTTTGTAGCCGTTAATGTCAAAGTACCTTGACAGGTCGCTTTCGCTTTCTCTAGTGTACCAAGGATATTTCTTCTGCCCAACACTTCATCCCATCTACTGCCCTACTGGTTCTGCTGAATGTCAGATGTGCCGCCTTTCGGATAAGAAGTTAGAGACAGTATCGGAAGAAAAATAAGGCTTTTCCCGCAGTGCAGGACTGAATCAACCCCACCAAAACAGAAACACAGATAATGTATCTTATTGACTCTACATATAAAAGCCACTACACTTCAAGAAGAAATTCAAGATATGTAAAAGAGGTCTGAGATGTGCTGGCGACGCAAGAAGTGACCTTGGATCAGTGGTTGAGGGTTCAACTACCCGGCCATAGTTTTGAGCACATAATCTAGGCTGAAAGTCCAGTGCAGTATTCAGTGCGTGCTGCACTCTCGGAGGTGCGGTCTTTTGCTGAGCGATTAAGCCGGGGCCCTGTATGCCCTCTCAGGTGGACGATAAATATCCCATTACACCATTGAAAGAACGGATGTCCTGGTCAATATTTATCCCTCCGGCAACATCACTGAAAGAGATTGTCATTATTTCATTGCTGTTTGTGGGATCTTGCTGTGTGAAAATTGGCTGCCGGGTTCTCTACTTTAAAGCAATGACGCTTCAAAAGTAGTGTATTGTCTGCAAAGCGCTTTAGGAGTTCCTGATACCTTGAAAGGGACCGCATTGTTCTTTCTTTGCTTTCCTTCGTTCTGATAACTCTCTATATTTTTTAAACCTTAATCTGTTCCACTAAGAGCCTGGCCCTTCATCTAATGATTTTAATAGTGTTCGTTTCCGTTGTTCGTTTCTTACAAACCCTGCACAAGGTCAGTGAACAATTTTCAGTTGTTCCCCTGCTTCGTAGTGATCTATCCAACCTTTCCAGAAACTGTGCAATTACATCTTCAAACCAAATCGATTTCTGCACAGAGGAGCTGCAACCATAATTAGGGCATTCCACGGCATTCTCTGCTGAACCATATACCAGGGCTGATTCGACCCTTTGGAAACTCCCGAGGCCGAAGGGTGCCCGCAGGGAGAGCTGGCCAGCTACCAGGAGGCCCATAACTGGAACCTGCCGTTCCGTCCTTTAACTTCACTACGCAGAACATCAAGTACTGCGGACTTAATATTTCCTGGCCAATGTTTCCTGCAAGCGCCTTTCCGTCACCGGCGTGTCCTACTACTGGACCAGTCCTTGTAGTGTCCCAATATTGCGCAGATTTATAAGTGCAACTCATCAAACAACATCTTGTACCATGCGATGCATCTCATACGCGTTTATTGGGACTACCTCTCCAATAAAATAATTTTAGGTTTGGTGGGGATTCATGGAGTATGCACGAATGTGTTTACTCTTCTCACTTATGATATGAATCAATAATGTATCAGCGAATGTTAGTGTTGACAAATGAAGATATTCTAGTTTCAACAACCCAGACAACCCTAGCTGTCCCCATGGTTCATAAGATATCTGACACTAACCTGATTTTCCAGTTTATACAACCGAATGCATATTACAGAGCCATGGCGGTCTAACATTTCTGCACACAAGACTGAGCTTTGTTTATGTTTATGTTCATAAAAATGTCTGTAACTTTAAGCTTACTGCAGTAGCAAAGTGAAGAGGTGGCAGGAAGGAATGTGATATACATTTATTTTACCAGAACACAATCTTACAAGTAGATTTATTACAGAATACAAATCAGTAAAATAAGAAAGGCAACATACAATATCCATATTCTATTATGTTAATGCTTTTTCGTCTGGGCATTCTGTTAACTCTCGAATAACAGTGATACACTGGAAAGTAGATTACAACTAAATGAATAGTAACAACATAATAAAAGTCAAGGCCCAGTAAAGACCAGTCGGCCCACTGAAGCTCGTCGCTTAGTACCCAGCTCACCCTTTAGAGCATCCAGACACATTTACAATACAACTAACAATTTTGGTTCTGTAGCCCGTTTGAAGAAGTATTCAAGCCTCTGACTAAAATATAAACACTTGCTAATACCTTTAAAAAAAAAATTCTTACTTAATTATGTTTTGTTCTCCGGTACTACTTCCGGGATTTACTTTTAAATTCTGCATTCACCTTATCTGAACTATTTAATGTTTTATAGGTTACAGTAAGTTCCTAAATTAGCTACTTTCTTCCTAGGCAGAAGTCTCCTTTCTGAGTATTAAGGTAAATTTTTCGATCGCCACTCAATATCTTTAGTACATAATCTAATCTAACAGGTCGGAGCAGCATTGAGGGATGCTGCAATCTCAGTGTTCCCGTCTTTTGGATGAGTCGTTAAATCAAATTCCCGTCTGCCCTCTCATCGTAAATGAACCCATGGCACAATGTGAAGAAAATCAGCGAAGTTCTCTTGCTCTCATGGCCAATATTTAAGCCTCAGCCAACATCAGTGAAACAGTTATCAGATCATACATTTCATTTACTGTTTGTGGGGTCTTGCTGTGCGTGTTGGCTGTCCCATTTTCCCTACATGACAATCGTGACTACAATTGTAAAGTACTTCCGTGACTTTGAAGCGATTTGGGAGGAGTTGAGATCTCAGAAAGGCATATATACAGGCAGTTTCATTTTTTCTTTCAACCAACTGATTCCCTGTTCACTGAGATTAATTTTATTCCTTGAACCCAATCCAATCCCTATGGCCAGAATTCAATATAAAGGAAAATCGAGTGCAAACCTGTTGTCTATTCTCTAGCGCCCATTTTGCGCTATCGCTCAAGACGAATTTATACCCGATGAAGATTAAATGCACATTCCTATTAATTTTCAAATAACTCAAGTTACTGATACTTGAGCGATCACGGTGTTGTGATTAAGGATTTATCTATCAATCGTGAAAACGCTTTAAATCCAACATTTTCCAAAGCTGCATAGAATTCAAGCAGCACAAAACAGCAACTACGAAATAGAAGTCCGAACACGAATCGGTTGCCTGGCCTTTGAACGGCTGGGACCTGTTAGAGCAAAGCTTGGGCGGCGTGTCAGTGGGTTTTTAGAATCTATTTCATCTGCAGCTTCAAAAATAAGGCGAATGGGGCAGACAGACAGGAGCCCGCTTCTAATTCATGCTGGACGTTAGTTGCTAACTATTTCTAAACTGGGGCTCCCCACCCTTCTTCTAAGAATAGTTGCAATTATTTTCCCAGTTACTGATGTTAGGTTAATGAGCATCTAGTTAGTTAAACACAAATAAAACGGGTTCCGCATTGGCGCAAATATTACTTGGCTTTTCCTTCCGTTAAAATAACGTCTGCTCTTTGATTTTTCATCTGTAGCTGAGCATACTCCGTGCTCTTATCCTTAAAATTAGGGTTTGCTGTTTTCTTCGAGCCTGTCATGTCGAGAGCAGCGTAGGTCAACTTATTATCAGGCCCCCTTTGCTTGGTCTGTGAAATCAATATTTGGAAATATCATTACTTCGACATTGTACTTGTTTATAGTCTAATATTTAGCAATTTCATTGGAATAGCTGGATCCTCGCAGAAATAGCGAGGATATAAATGATGAATTAAATATAAAAGATTACCATAGTACTATTCAAGGTCTTTCTTACACTATCCTGCATGCCCATTAATTACAGTTAATCTTTGTCTCTTTGTTCTGCTCCCCAGCCCTACCTGGGCATACACTGTCCTCTCTTGATGCTTTGGTCTTGGACCTTTCCGGGACTTGGTCAGATCTAATGTGGCATAAGGCGTCATCACTTCGGCTGGTCCCTGCATGGGAGGAAGGGCAAAACTATATTTTGTTATGGTGTTAGGGCAGATACCGCGGTTCGGCGCTCCCTGCACAGAACGATGCGAGCAGGCCCTAAAACCGCAGATTCAGAGTCCATCCATTAAATGGATGGATGAAATATCAGTCACTGCTGCCAGAACCTTCTTGTCTGTGCTCCGTGTCCGCGCCGTCAGTGCCCAGCAGGCGGAATCAGTCGCATTATCACAAATATTCGAACAGTTTGGGGGAGGGTGAAAGAAGGTTTCTTCTTTACCGCCTGGACCTGAAGCATCGTCAGGGCTGCGCATGGATTGGAATATCTTGCGGAGCCGCTGCTGGCAACAGACCCCGCGCATTTTCCTAAAATTGAATCGAATGCAAAGAAATTCCCTCGGGACGAGCGATCCTCTCCACTAGATCTCCCTTTCTGCGCTCCGCCCATGCATTGCTTAACGCCCAGACGGTAAAGACGAAAATCTACCTCCAAAAATGCGCGGTGCTACAACCGGTCTCCTGATCTCACTTTGCTGGGTGACCACTAGAAGCCCCATAGAATCTGTGTAATAGGCTGAAAGTGCCCTTTAGGTTGTGTGTCTGGGAATTCCACGGGTGTCCCGCCGAAGTTACGGAAATCCCTAGAAATTTACATTTTAAGAAAGTAAAGAAATATAAGGGATCAAAGTTCATCCCTGAATTCCATTGATAGGAGTAATCTAGTTGAAATAACCTTCATCTGGCAAGGTTTTCATACTTGAAATTACACTTTCGTTGCAAAAAATATAGTAAAACCATTTAACTCCTTTAGAACATTGAGCTTTAGGCATAATGGTAAATGTGCATCGTAGTCATACAATGGATGGAATTGAATTAGCACAAGGAGACAGAAAGGGGTCTGGGGTTAATAGCAGTCAGGTCACTTTCAATGTCCAGAAAAGTAAACAACGAATAGAATTCTGGAATCAAGGATAAGGACATGGAATACAAGAGATTATATTAAAGCTTGTCATTGAGCTTCTGGCCTACACATAGAATCTTTTGTTCAGCTTTTAATTCATCCACAATGTCACAATATCTATATATATATCTATATTTATATATTTCTATCTACATCAATGTCCAGCTGTCTTTCACTCTAAGGTAGACCCTGATGACTCAAGCACGGAGATGAATTAGAACTAGGGATACAAATGGAACACAAATATCGAACAGATATCAGGAAAAACATATACAATGAAAGAATCAGATTTGCTTGGAATAATTCTCTTGGTGTGCTCGAAATTTCGCGGACGCTTCCCGCGATCGGTAATCACATGCTGCAGGCGGTATATATTGGAACATCTCAATTAATGCCAACTCGTTTCTGTCCATTGATTTCAATACGTAGGAGATTGCGGGAAAATAACCCTCAATTTTCCGATAAGCATCTCCGTGCTTGCTTGGTCTCACGGCCTGTGCGGTGAAGCAGCAAATTCCGCCCAAGGAGGTGAAGGTTGGGCGTTGACATTGGAGGTTTTCCGATTTCAGTTGGATACTATGACGGGAGAATGAGGCGACTGAAGGGAATGCCGATTAATCGTCACCTATCTACTCGTCTTCTTAATATTTCGGCAAATTCACCCAAAATTCCATCGCTGTGCTCTGGGCGCACGCGGACACAAGAAATAGCTAAACTGGCACCGTCAGCCTATGACATTGTGCCGGATTTTGTATTAATTCTCGAGATGTGGGCATCGCTGGCAAGGTCGGCGTTTATTGCCCATCCCTGGTTTCCCTCAGAAGTTGGTGGTGGTGGGATTCAGAGGAGACTGCAGGGGGAAGTTGAGAGTCAACCACCTTGGTGTGGACTGCAGTCACATACAGTGCAGACCGGGTAAGAATGGCAGGTTTCATTCCCTAACCGAAATCAGTGAACCAGTTGGGGTTTTAAGACAACCCCACAGCTTCAGATAACATCATTTATTTACAGATTTTGAAAACTGAATTCAAAATCTCAAATTACAATGATAGGATTTGAACTCGCGTACTCTGGATTAAGTTCAGAGTTAGTTAATGGGCACAGTATTATGAACTACCGCCAACATACTGTCTGCTGTATCCAGGAGGCAAAAACAGTTTTAATTATTAATTACGGTTGATGGTAACTTTTAATCAATATGCTTATTCGCCATCAGCAGATGACATTTACAATTCAGCTGCTTTGAACTATTTACGAAGATCGTTGCCATAAGTGCTGAATTCAATCTGCGCTATTTTTGTATGAATCTTTAGAGCAATAGATTTTAACGTGACAAATTATTGCTTTAAATAGATTAAAACTGTTATGTATATGTTTATATCTGAGATATATTAGAATGAATCATGCACATATACCGGCTGTTCGCGATAGTCGGATCTTTCGCCATCGTTCTGTGCTCCTGGTAATGAATGAAGTTCAGGACTTTACAATGAGGCATTTACTCAGCCTGGAAATACACTTCGGGTAGATTCAATATAAAGTATAACATGATCTAGATATCACATTTTAAGTATTTGTTGTTTTCCGATCTGTTTTTGACAATTGATTTTTCAGATGCGGCTGGGGCCTCGGAAGCTGCGCGATCCTGATTGGAAAATCGCGGGGACACTACCCACAATTCTACGTTCATTGACCCGAATGAGCGTAAACTGGCAATCAATGAAAAGTGATTGTCCAAAAAAGATCACGCTAGTCTCTGCAGATGGCTGGGGTAACTCGGAAAATTCCACCACATTTTAGAAATTCGAATCTACCGCTACACCGGTAGTGATTAAACCCATATTCAATACATCAGGTGCTGCAATTTGTGTAAATATAGCAGACTGGGGTGACTGTGAAGCGTCCGGTATAGTTTAAACCCCAGGATACAATGTTATGTTCAGCAACCGCCCCTGTTCCTGTGAGACAGAGTAAAAGCTCTTTGAAACGTTCAGTTGCAATCAACTAACTTTCTCTCTACATTTAAAATGAAGTTCTCGCTCACCCTCTCTTTGAAAACTGTTTTTACTTTAGTAAAGAATCTAAATTATGTCTTACCTTTATTTTTCTTTGAGACACATTGCTTCCCAATGATGACAGCCAGCACCAGGACTACCAACCCGCCCCCTGCACTTGCACGAATCAGCAAGTAATGGATGATCTCACCACCTTCAAGATTGAGATGAAATATATCAATATAAAGACCTACACTGTTCAATTCAATGAGACAATGACTTAAAAATCAGAAACATTAAAATATTTTAAATAATTTTTGCCATTTATTTTTTATATTAAGGTACAATTTTATGAAACAAAATAAAAATGTTGGTCTTTGTTTAATTTTGCATGCTTAAAGAATAGTTATTTTACTTTATCTTGGCTGAAACTCAACTGTGATTGTATCCTTGTTTCTTCTTGAAATAAGACTGCGATATCAGCGGTTAATTCTGACATTGTGCATTACTGTAAAATGGGCGAGAACCAATCGGCAGATTGATTTACATTAATCCCCATTTTTATTCCCACTGAATTCAGTGCGATCATGTTTAGTTTATTGTTGTATATGACGGCTAAAGACGGCAGTTGCTAAATGTACATCTTGCTGAAGATTACAGATCGATTTAAGCAAAGCTGGAGACAGCGGTCTAGCTCCGGCATGTTGCGACTTGGAACCACAGGGTGCGAGTTACTGCGGGATACTGCCCCACACGTCAGTTCCACACCTCGACCGTGACTTCCACTGGGGCAGAAGATGTCTAACAGCAGTTGCAGAGACCATGGAGCACAACACCTGGCAGAACGCCGCGGATAATGGTATCTGAGTAAAAGTAAACAAATGATGGGGGGATGGATCACAGCAAACCGTTTACTTGCACGATAATTGAGATAGATAAACCAGTTAACTGCAATCTAATGTTAGTAGTGAGAAAATTACTAGAGATTCTTGGTATTCTGTCTCGGAGAAGCATGATGAATAAGGGACAGCCAACATGTATTTGTTAAATGAAAATGATGTCTGATTAACCTGATTGAGATCTTTAATGAACTAACAGAGGTTTGATGAAGGTCGTTGAGAAGATATATGGATTTTAAAAAGTCATTTAATAAAGTAGCTCATAATAGACTTATTCGGCAAATAGAGGCGCATAGAATTTTAGGGATGGTGGTACCTTGGGTACTTCATTGGCTATGTGATAGGAGGTAGAGTGTGGTGGTGAAAGAATGCCTTTTCTGACTGGAGAGAATTATGCAGTGGGTTCTCCCATGGATAGGTCTTAAAACCAATGTTTTATATGATATGCCGAAAGGACCAGGACTTGAATACAGGGAATAATATTTTGAAGTTTGCAGATGATGCAAATTTGGCAACGTAGTACATAGTGAAGAGGATAGTAGCAGATTTCAGCAGGACATAGATAGAGTGGTGAAACGGGCAGACACATGTCAGGATCAATTTAACGCGGGCATGTGAAGTGTGCACATTGGGTGGAACAACATGGAGAGGCAGTATAATCGAAATAGTTCTATTTTGAGGGGCTTACAGAGGCAGGGGAACTGGGGTGCATATTGACAAATCTTTGAAGGTGGAAGGGTAAGACGATAAGATGATTAATTAAGCACATTGGATGACTGAGTTTGTAAATAGAGGCCGTGAATACAAAAATAAGGAAGTCATGCTAAACTTTACAAATCACTGGCTAGCCCTCAGCTGGAGTACTGTGTCCAATTCTGTGCACCACAATTTAGGAAGGATGTCAAGTTCTTGAAGAGGGTACGGAGGAGGTATAGCAGGATGATAACAGTGATGAGCGCCAGCAGTTATGTAGAGAGATTGGAGAAGCTAGGATTATTCTCACTATAGCATGGAGGATTAAGGGGATACCTAATAGAGAAATTCAAAATTATGAGAGGCTTTGATGGAGCAAGTAGGGAGAAATTGCTTCCACGGGAAAATGGGTCCGTAACCATCAGTCATAGATTTAAAATTATTGATTAAAAACTAGAGGCGGATTGAGGAGAATTATTTTCTCACGAAGTATTGTTCTGATCCAGAACGCATTATCAGAAAGGTTGGTGGAACCAGTTTCCGTCGGAATTTTCAAAAGGCAATTGGACGTGTACTGGAAGAGGACTACTTTGCAGAGTTATGGGGAAAAAGTTGGTGTGGGCATTAAATTGGACTGCTCTTTCAAAGAGCCCGCACAGGCACGCCGGGCCTAATAATCTCTTTCTCTGCTGTAAGATTCTATGATTCGATCTGAAATATTACCTGTGTTCGTGTTTTGGACAATGTGAGTGGCCGTGGCTGAAATTTCGAGGGTACTGTGAGACACCAGGCAGGTATAAACGGTCCCGCTTTGGACAGCCTGCGTCTCTTCCAACCGGCTGGAAGCTTCATATAGTCCATCGGTGTTTGGTTGATTAGTGTTATTTATCCTTGTTGTAATTTTGGTTCCATCCTTATACCAAGTGAAGCTGATATTCTGCGGGTAAAAGGGAGATGTTGTGCACAGTAGAGTCAGAGACGCAGCTGAATCCTTTTCGGGTTCCTGAGAGACAATTTTCAGTGGAGTTGGCGGAACTAGAAAAATGGAGGAAAAGAATGTTACATGGACATCATTCAAGGTTACCAACCCATCGTCTTTTTTCCAGCCCATTCCTGACAGCACAATGTGGGCGGGGGGTTGGGGTAGTGGTGGGGGCCTTGTGTTCACTGTGCGCTATTGGTACCTACATCGTAAACGGCATCTTCATAAATGTCAACGTTATATCGGCGGTAATTTTAACTGCTTTCCCCCGGCGAAAACCGGATTGCAGCGAATAGGCCGCCATTTTACTGCTCGACGATTTTCTTTTCTAATGTTAAAGAACATTGAGTGTGGTGTATATCGGGTTGCCGATTCACTGACGCTTGTTTTGCGGTACATCTGCGGACCAATTCCATCCCGTTGAGCATAACATCTGATGAGGAAGTATAATTTACCCAAGATAGAGGGGCTATGGCACGAAGGTCCGGTGCGAAACCTTATTTGCTGGAGGCTTCAATGTTGATTAAAATAAGGGGTACGAGGGTCAAGCTACAGAGTGCAGACATTGACCGTTAGCAATTTGGCGTTCAAAGGTCTTAACATACAGAACATTAAATTATGAATGTGAGAATCTGAGTACAATGTAAACAGTCTGCCCTCCGTAACTAGAGCAGAAAAAAACAGTAACTAGGGTAAGATCGGTGCTTACAGTGGCGGATACCCGCTCCTATCCATTATACAGACCCTTAACGGACACTGCAATTTTAAACTCAAACGCTTATTGTATACATGCTTACTGTGTAATTCGGATGAATCCGATAATGCTCGTCTTGATTAATATTGTTGAAATATTTCAATACATAGTAGCATGTAACGTGTAGCAGTCAACAGTGCAATTTGAATATATACACATAAAACGGCCGGAATTTAAGTTGTTTTTGAATCCTACAAAGCACAATCGTGAATTTCTTCGAAGTGGGAAATATTACAGTCACATGGATCTCATTTGCCGCTTCTTTTATACTTACCCCAGATAGCTAAATTGGATCCCGTTCCGTTTCCAACTATTTTGCCTCGATGGTCGACAGTGCAATAATATACACCCGAGTCCTCGACACTCACATTGATGATCTGAAGGAAGCCGCTGAATTTAGTTTTGGATCCATTTACTTTTCTGTCATCAGGTCCTATGCTTAGATATTTATTATCACCCTGTTTCCACCAGTATAGGTTCACCCGTGGTCCATCTTGAAAGAAGGGAATCGAGCAATGAAAGGAAACGTTTGTACCCTTGATTCCGCTCGCGCTTTCAGGGAGCTGAGTCACTTTGAGCGAAGTTTCGCAGGAGCCTATCGGAAAAGAAAATCAAAACCGAATTAATGAGAATATTACAGGAGAAGAAGCGCGATGGTAAGTAAGTCAGGCAATGTGTGCAAAGGACAATGAAACAAACAATGTTAAGCAGCTATGCGTTTTAGCGAGAAAGCAAGGTTTAGAAACAACAGGTACCTGTGAACATGAATCCCAGAACAGAGAGGCACTGAAGTACAGCACTCGCCAACATTCTGAACCTATTGATCACTCGGAAGGACAGACCGTGAACTAGCTGATGGTTTGTCAGCACGTTGAAGAGCCGGAGAATGAAATACGTCACGCTGAAGCGTGACATCCTGTCTATGTGTTCAGAACATGTATTTTTGTCCCTTTGGTGAGATTTGCTGAAACAGTTCTACATGCGCCAGAAGAGGCGCCAGTTCTCAATTTTAAGTTTCTACACACACAGATGGAGCGGCCTCGCCGCGGGCCCTCCAACTCTAAGGAAAGCTAGGAAGTAAAGGTCATGCACTCGTCCTGGAACATTCCATATTTCAGTGCTCTGCGCATAGAATTTCCACGGTGTTCCCTGACGGAAGATCGGCGGAATCTGCCGAGATTGGCGAATTCTGGCTGTTACTTCGTTTGTGCTGGGTTTCCCTTTATCGCCCGGCGAAGATACGGCTGGAGATTGTGAGGATTGCGCCAAAGTTCTCCCTCAGTGTCCTCCGCCATTTCGGATCAGGCAATAGAGATGTTTCGGACAATGCTGTAGGAAATTCTGAAAGATTTAAAGCACTACCACCCGTAAATTTATTGAGTTATCTCCAGATCTCCCGTGATGGATTGGCAGACTGATGCAAACAAATCAGAAACCACGTGTCGCGTTGAATACGGCCGTTTATGCCGTTTTTACGTGCCACATTTTAATTTCTTGATTGGTAACAGTAGCTGCTAGACTAGGAACGACTAGAACATAGAAACATAGAAGTTAGGAGCAGCAGTAGTCCATTCGGCCCCTCGAGCCTGCTCCGCCATTCAATGCGATCATGGCTGATCATCCCAATTCAGTACCCTGTCCCTGCTTTCTCCCCATATCCCTTGATCCACTTATTCTTAAGATATATATTGAACTCCTTCTTTAATATATTTAATGAATTGGCCTCAACTAGCTTCTGTGGTGGAGAATTCCACAGGTTCATCAGTCTCTGGGTGAAGAAATTCCTCCTCATCTCAGTCCTAAATGGCTTGCCACTTATCCTTAGACTGTGACCCCTGGTTCCAGCTCCCCCGCCATCGGGAACAGACTTCCTGCATCTAGTCTGTCTAGTCCTGTTAGAATTTTATAAATTTCAATGAGATCCCCTCTCATTCTTCGAAACTCTAGCGAATATAAGCCTAATCGACCCAATCTCTCTTCATACATCATTCCTGCCATCCCAGGAATCAGTCTGGTGAATCTTCGCTGCACTCTCTCCATGGCAAGAACATCCTTCCTCAGATAAGGCGACGAAAACTGCACACTATACTCAAGGTGTGGTCTCACCAAGGCCCTGTACAACTGCAGCAAGACATCCTTGCTCCTGTACTCGAATCATCTCGCTATGAAGTCCAACATGCCATTTGCCTTCTTAAACGCCTGCTTCACCTGCATGCTTACCTTCAGCGACTGGTGCACAAGGACACCCAGGTCTCGTTGCACTTCCCTTTTCCCAATCGCTTGCCGTTCAGATAATAATCTGCCTTCCTGTTTTTGCCACCAAAATGGATAACCTCGCATTTATCCACATTATACATAGGGTCTAATGAGAGGGAGGAATTGAATGAAATCAGTATTTCTAGGGAAATGGTGTTAAGGAAATTGACGGGATTGAAGGCCAATAAATCCCCAGGGCCTGATAATCGACATCCTAGGGTACTTAAGGAATTGGCCTTAGAAATAGTAGATGCATTGCTGGTCATCTTCCAAAATTCTATAGACCCTGGAACAGTTCCCTTGGATTGGAGGATAGCTAATGTAACCACACTATTTAAAGAAGTTGGTAGAGAGAAAACAGGGAATTATAGACCGGTAAGCCTGACATCGGTAGTGGGGAAAATGGTAGAGTCCATTATAAAAGATGTAATAGCAGAGCACTTGAAAATAGTGACAGGATCGGACAAAGTCAACATGGATTTACAAAAGGTAAATCATGCTTGACTAATCTACTGGAATTTTTTGAGGATGTATCTGGTAGAATAGATAAGGGAGAAACAGTGGATGTGGTGTATTCGGACATTCAGAAGGCATTCGATAAGGTCCTCATAAGAGATTAGCGTGCAAAGTTAAAGCATACGGGATTGGGGGTAAGGTACTGTCTTGGATAGAGAACTGGTTGGCAGACAGGAAGGAAAGAGTTGGAATAAACGAGTCTTTTTCCGAGTGGCAGGCAGTGACTAGTGGGGTACTGCAGGGATCGGTGTTAGAACCCCTGCTATTCACAATATATATACATAATCTAGACGAGAGAACTAGATGTAATATCTCCAAGTTTGCAGACGACACAAAGCTTGGTGGGAGTGTGTCCTGAGAGGAGGATGCAGAGAAACTCCAGTATGAGTTGGAAAGGGTGGGTGATTGGGCAGAAGCATGGCAAATGCAGTATAATGTGGATACCTGCGAGGTTATCCACTTCGGTGGCAAAAAAAGGAAGACAGATTATTATCTGAACGGCAATAGATTGGGAAAAGGGGAAATGCAACAAGACCTGGGGTTCCTTGTGCACCAGTCGCTGAAGGTAAGCATGCAGGTGCAGCAGGCGGTTAAGAAGGCAAATGGTGTGTTGACCTTCATAGTGAGTAGATTCGAGTACAGGAGCAAGGATGTCTTGCTGCAGTTGTACAGGGCCTTGGTGAGACCACACCTTGAGTATTGTGTGCAGTTTTGGTCCCCTTATCTGAGGACGGATGTTCTTGCCATGGAGAGAGTGCAGCGAAGATTTACGAGACTGATACCTGGGATGGCAGGAATGGCATATGAGGAGAGATTGGGTCGATTAGGCTTATATTCGCTAGAGTTTCAAAGAATGAGAGGGGATCTCATTGAAACGTATAAAATTCTAACAGAGCTAGACAGACTAGATGCAGGAAGGATGTTCCAGATGGCGTGGGAGCAGAGAACCAGGGGTCACAGTCTAAGATAAAGGGGTAATCCATTTAGGACTGAGATGAGGAGGAATTTCTTCACCCAGAGAGTGGTGAACCTGTGGGATTCTCTACCACACAAGGCAGTTCAGGCCAATTCTTTAGATATATTCAAGAAGGTGTTAGATATATTTCTTAAGGCTAAAGGGATCAAGGGATATGGGGAGAAAGCAGGGACAGGGTACTGAATTTGGATGATCAGCAATGATCTCATTAAATGGCGGAACAGTCTCAAGGGGCCGAATGGCGTACTCCTGCTCCTATCTTCTATGTTTCTATGTTTCTATCTGCATTGCATCTGCCCAATCACCCAACCTGCACAAATCATACTTGAGTTTCTCTGCATCCTCCTCACAGCACCCACGCCCACCCAGCTTTGTGTCGTCTGCAAACTTGGTTATATTAAATCTAGTTCCCTCGTCTAGAACATTTATATATATTGTGAAAAGCTGGGGTCCTAGCACCGATCCCTGCGGTACCCAACTGGTCACTGCCTGCCACTCAGAAAAAGACCAGTTTATTCCAACACTTTGCTTCCTTTCTGCCAACCAGTGTTCTATCCAAGTCAGTACCTTACCCCCAATCCCATGGGCTTTATCTTTGCACGCTAATCTCTTATGCGGGCCCTTATCGAAAGCCTTCTGAAAGTCCAAATACACCAAATCCACTGTTTCTCCCTTAACTATTCGACCAGTTACATCCTAAAAAATTCCAGTTAATTAGTCAAGCATTATTTACCTTTTGTAAATCCAGGTTGAATTTGTCCGATCCTTTCACTGTTTTCCAAGTGCTCTGCTATTACATCTTTTATAATGGATCTAGCATTTTCCCCACTACCAATGTCAGGCTTACCGGTCTCAAATTCCCCATTTTCTGTCAACCACCTTTTTGAAATAGTGGGGTTACATTAGTTACCCTCCAATCCATGGGAACTGTTCCAGAGTCTTTAGAATTTTGGAAGATGACCAGCAATGCGTCGACTATTTCTAGGGCCACTTCCTTAAGTACCCTGGTATGTAGATTATCAGGCCCTGACGTTTTATCGGCCTTCAAGCCCACCAATTTCACTAACACCATTTCCCTACAAATACTGATTTCATTCAGTTCCTCCCTCTCATTAGACCCTATGTTCCACGACATCTCTGGGAGTTTATTTGTGTCCTCCTTTTTGAAGACAGAACCAAAGCATGTATTTAATTGGACTGCCATTTCTTTGTTCCCCAATATAAATTCCCCTGATTCTGACTGCAAGGGACCTACGCTTGAGTTCACCAATCTTTTTCTCTTCACATATCTATGGAAGCTTTTACCGTCAGTTTTTATGTTCCCTGAAGCTTACTCTCATACTCTATTTTTTGCCTCTTAATTAATCCCTTTATCCTCCTTTGCTGAATCCTAAACTGCACTCAATCCTCAGGTTTGCTGCTTTTTCTGGCCAATTTATATGTGCTCTACTTGGATCTTATGCTATCCCTTATTTCCCTTGTTAGCCACGGTTGAGTCACCTTTTTTGTTTTATTTTTATGCCAAACAGGGATGAACAAATTCTGTAGTTCATCCATGCGACCTTTAAATGTTTGCCATTGCCTATCCACCGTCAACCCTTCAAGTAACATTCCCCAATCCATCCTAGCCAACTCACGCCTCATACCAACATAATTTCCTTTATTTAAATTCTGTACCCTAGTCTCTGAGTCAACTACTACTTCACTCTCCATCTTAATGAAGAATTCTATCATATTATGATCGCTCCTCCCCAAGGGGCCTCACACAACAAGATTGCTAATTAATCCTTTCTCATTACATAATACCCAGTCTAAGATTGCCTGATCTTCAGTTGGTTCTTCGACATATTGGTCCAAGACACCATCCCGTATACACTCTAGGAATTCCTCTTCCACAGTATTGTCACTAATTTGGTTAGCCCAATCTATATGTAGATTAAAGTCACCCATGATAACTGCTGTGCCCTTATTGCACGCATCTGTAATTTCCCATTTAATGCCATCCCCAACCTCAGCATTACTGTTTGGGGTCTGTATATAACGCCCTCTAACGTTTTCTGCCCCTTGGTATTTCTCAGCTCTACCCATACAGATTCCACATCATCAGAGCTAATATCCTTCCTTACTATTGTGTTAATCTCCTCTTTAATCAGCAATGCTACCCCACCTCCTTTTCCTTTTTTGCCTGTCCTTCCTGAATATTGAATACCCCTGGATTTTGAATTCCCAGCCTTGGTCACCCTGGAGCCATGTCACCGTAATCCTATATATATCATATCCGTTTACATCTATTCGATCAATGGTCTGTGATTCTACTATCAAAATATCATCAGCAATGCCGATCTGTCCAATGTTTCATCCATACTGTGAAGCGTTGTCGCTGTTATTCAGTGACCAAGGTCGATAAAGCTTTGGGGTTCTGGGCGGGGTCGACTTTTGCGTAATTTAATGGCTTGCAGATGCTTCAAACGGCAGTGGCAAAGATACAACATAAACAGATACGTGTAAAGGCACAACGATTTGTAGAAAACTAATCTTTGGCACGTGTGCAGGAGGACAAAGAGACCCGAGGTTCCTTGATGCATTTGTTGATCATAGCCAGCGTGCGCCGGGGCTGGGGGCGGGGAGCTGGTGGTGAGGGAGAGAGTGCGTTTGGCAATGAACATCGCAGGGCACGAAAGTGAGAGGAATATGTACAATTGAAGCTGGTCACCAGGGACGTCAATGCATAAAATATCTACCCATTACCAACAATAAAGTATAGAAAGACAATGTCACGGACATTGTGGTAAGGGGCGAAAGAAGGGAGCTCGCCATTCATTGCGGTTACATCTGTACAAAGACTTTTTATGTGGTTTTGAGCGGCATCTTAATGTTGCTTGAGTCCCTCTTCAGTGTGCTGCCCTCTACAGGGGATCTGTGGCGCGTGTGCGCTGGGAAAGCAACAACGTGTCTCTTCCTCCAATCAGACTGAAAAATCCTCACCGAGGCACGCAGAATCTGAAGCAGTAAGTCTGAATTGGAATATTTAATTCAATGCAAAAATCAGATACAAAAAGTGAAATAAAGAGAGGGAATGAACGATGGGCTTGTGACTGGAATAAACGAGACAGCAAGAAAATGTAAATAAGTAAATATTTTTAAATCTCCAAAAATAATTAAATCCTGCAGGAATGAGAGTCCACGCTTGTAAAAAAACATGTTTAGGGCCATAGAGGTTGTTTGGCAGTAACTAAGACTTATCACGCCATTAATAAAAAAATAATTTACAGCTGAATGCACCAGTCCTAACTTTTTCTGGCGCATGTATTGGGAAACTAGTTATTAAGGACCGCAAGTTCATGCCTTCATGTATTTTAATATCGAATCTATCGGTGAGGTACTGGTGTAACGAAGCGTGTGGAGGAACAGAGCAACTCAGACAGCAACTTTCGGAATTCAATGTTGAACTTTGCAAGTGTGGATGCCGGATGTTGCTGCCGATTTACTCCATAATAAAACTGAGTGCTGTTAGCCAAACCGTTATTCCTATCACAACATTAAGTTCCCATAGAAGGTCAGCTACGATAAGTATAGCCACCATAACCTACAATAATCGACAGTATTAAGAACTTTTTTCCACTTACAGATACTTCCTCAGAATCTGCGTTATACGGTTTGTATTATTTTGGAAACTGCCAAACCAGGAGAGGGTGTTCCCGCTCAAAGTTGAACAATGATGGTTATGCGTTGGAGGAAGATGGTGTCGTCAAACATGTTAAATATTACAGAGAAGTAGAGAAGGATGAGGAGGGACAGTGGACAATCATCACCATCACATAGGATGTCCTTATAACTTTGACTAGGGTGATTTCAGTGCTGTGGCAGTGAGGAATATCGATTGGAATGGTCAAAACATGATTTTGCGGGACTGATTGGCATTAATATGGGTGGCATCACTTGTTCAGGAGATTGGAGGGAAAAGAAAGGTTGTAAATGAAGCCTTATTGTGCAACTGCAGAGGGAGCAAGGTTGTATTCTTTGAAGAGGGGTGAATGCAGTTCTCAAAGTGAGGAGGGCAGTGCCTGAGGAGAGGGAACCGTTCACAATCTCAGCTAGCAACAGGGTCAGGATATGGAGTTGACTGTTCAGCAGATTTGTGGAAATTGTAAGATTTCGGATCACAGGTCACACACAGATTACCCAAAGGGTCTTAGGAGTCAATGGCCATTATATTAAGAGCGGCAGTTCAAATATAGTTAACTTAGGATAGACATAGTAGACATACAACCCGTAACAGATGAGAACGGTTTACAGGCCCGGGAACGGATGGAGGGACGGACCGACGGAGGTTGGCGCAGAATGTTAGTCCTGGATCCATGCTGCCTGCGGCAGAAGTCTCTTCCTCTTGTTTATCTTCCGAGCTCGTGGAGGTGTTCAGCCGAAGCTAGCATGGAATCTACTTTCAGAGTTTAAACTTGACCAGGGTGTTAAGCCGAAGCTAGCATGCATCCACCTCGGGTATCCACACTTTTTTCCTGCCTTTCCCTCTCGGTTGCCCATTTATATATCTTATTTTAGGGACTGTTGAAAACCTCACGCCAATCACTTGTTTTAATCAACTTTACCCATTCAATTGTCCATTTACGGAGGAATGTGCACCTGTAGCACATCCCTCCCAATCTTACGAGATCATCCCTTTGCATATCTCTTGCACTTTCTCCTAGACAACTTGTTTATCTTACTGATCCCCTTATCAGCCCTAGTTCAGCCCAGTCGAAGGCCTGTTTTGTGTTATGACCTTGGAACGACCTCAGCTCTTTCTACAATCGCTGTATCAGCAGCTTATCCTGGCTGCTCAGCTCGGATGAGCTTATTTGTTTTATAAAGCCATTATTTCTTATGATTCACAATTTCTTCCAATTCACGATTTCTTACAATTCCCCACTTTGCGAAGGAAATATACTTATTGACTTCTCACAGTCTTCTTTGACTAATCTAATTAGTTCTTATTGCTCTCTCAATTTGCGAGTTCGTTCGTCGGCCGTCTCAGAAATGAAGATTTCCCCCATTCTTACAATCCATATTTTGAGGGGGAATAGCAACCTCTTACCCTTCACACAGGTTCCATTCACGGTTCCAGTGTTCCAATTCTGCCCCACCTGGGGTATCCTTCCTGATTTTACCCCGCCTGGGGTCTCCCCTACATTGCTTCGGATCTTCTCTTTCGGTGTGCTCCATTAATTTGTTAGTGCTGGTTTGTCATAGGCATGAGTACACGACTGGCTTTTGCATCAAACTCTTGCTACACGGGTTACATATATCAAGTAAACTGTCATTACAAGTTGGAGAACTAACAAAGTATCAGAAATAATACGAACCTTAAGGGTGTGCTGATATATTAAGCTCAATATCCCACCAGTGTGAACTGTCCCCTATGCTGTCAATTTCAATATCTATTCTCGAGTTGTATTTCTCCAAAACATAAAAATGCTTTAGGGAGGAGTTCAGTCGCATCACGAGCTTACAAAAGCCCTCAGACAAAAGAGGAATGTCGTACCCAATTGTCCACATAATTGTACAGCTCCTACTTAATTATCTCATTTACTGTCAGTTTCACTTGAGCATAGGTTTGATACTGAGTAAAACGTGTTGGTTGATGTGGTGTGAAGTAGAAACTGGGACTATTAATGGGACAGGTCCTGTTAGACAGGTAGCAGTGACACAGGAGGCACCACCAAACCCACCTGATTCTGGTCTCGTACTGGTTTTTCCCACGCTCTGTGTTACCTACAAACCACAATTATTACAGTTACAAGTTATGATTCATTCTTACAATCATTAGCACATCGACCAAGTAGATACATTTCAAGCGGCAATGATGCAGACATACTGAGCCCGAGTAAAATTTTATCAGTTCGAACTTATCCCAAGTCCAAATAGCATAATTGTTTGACTGACAGGTTTTGCCAATCTTCAATTTTATTTCCCCACAAACTTTCTTCATTGATCACAGCAAATGGCAGGACCACCTAGACTGCTCTCAACCAGTTTATTTTAATGAAAATTTAATTACCCCCTTCAACTTCAGGTAGATTTCCTCTTCTTGTGCCTTACCTTATCAGCTCCAATTTCAGAAACAAGTGATTCCCAGGCTAGGTGGTTTACATGGTATTTTAACATTAGAGACAGAAGTGCTGCTATTTGTTTACAAGGTAACTTCCATATAACAAAATAAAGCAGAGAATCCATTGTGGAACTGCTTAAGAGCTCAAGGGGTTAATTCGTCAAATCATAATAGTCCTTTTGTCACTGCGGGGAAATATTCAATTACAATTAAGAAACTTAAATTTAATAAGGTCCAATATCTTAAAATTTCATTCAGCCATACAAAAGTTGCTGTGTGGTAAAAAAAAAACAGTTGTTAGCAGAAATGGTTAACTCCTTGGCAGGTTTGTCAGAAGATGGAGCACATATTGTCAGACGCACACAATTGCGTCACTTCACCTAAATTTAAAAAAAAAAAATCCCGGTCGAAAAAGACAGTTGGGTTTTGACAATTTAATAGGTTCGTTTACTTCAATAATTCCAATTTAATTCAGTCCAATATTTTATCAACTAAACACGATACAACACATAAAACAGAACAAAAAAGCACCTGCTTGCAGAAAGCAGTAAATTACATCATATTTCTTATTGTCCTTTTTTCAGATGACTTTCTAAGTGACTGTAAAAATACTAAATATAACTGGAGAAAAAATAGTTGTTTCACATTTAAGCAAACGTTATACATTCTACACAAAAGGAAAAAGAGGCGGAGCTTTCCTCAGCTTGTAGCTTCGAAACATTCATAGTCAGGGAAACTTCTGCACTGTAACACAGACTTTCACACAATCTGAAATTCCAGCATTTCTTTTAAGGTTCCTATCACTCAGCAATTTTGAGTTTTATTTTTCTCGGCACAGAAGCTGAACGTTTCAGTGTCCGTTTCAACTTTAAGTTTTCTTTTCGCCTTTGAAATTGTCTCAGCAACTTATTCCCTACTCCACTGGTGGCTCGAATATAGGGCATACTCTCGGTTGGGTAAGAGTACTGCTTTACGGGAGCATGTACTGGTTCGTTAATTTCTTCAGGTTCAGTCATGTTGCCACAATCATGCTTATGGGTTGCGAATACACCCGGCGCTGACACTAGGATACCCTGTACCTCGGGGTCATTAATTGCGAATACTGAGTGCACGCTAGACACCGGAGTAGGGGGTCCGTTTTTAAGATTCCACCAGATACAATTGTTGACATAATCAATTACTGCTCGATAACTTTTGAGCACATCACTTCCCAGTAGTCCCTGCTCATTATGCATGGCCATATAAATGGGAGACTGGACCGTGACTCAAAACCTGTCCAAGTTTAGCTCTAAGGGAACGCATGCTTGAATAGTTGCCTGGGTTCAATTGTCAGAGCCCGATAAAACTTGGGGCACTCCTTTCATAGGGGCGGGGTGGGGATCCTGAATGATGCTGGCTGAGGAACCAGAGTCAACTAACGTTAATTGCTGACGGCCTCCAGGATCAACAGTGCGGACTAACGGTCTCTGTACACTAGCGTATCGGAGAGGGGAAATCATCTCTCCCTCAGAACCCTGCAGGAGTCACAGGGGAGGTGAACGATCTGCCACTTGCTCGGTTGTTGATGCACCGCGGCAACCGGTCGAGCCCCTTGACTAATCTGCATGGCCACTATCGCTGCTTCCATTCTCGCCAAACTCTGCTCCATCGAGTCGGAACCAGTGTGTTTCAGAGGAATGCGGCAGTAATGGGCACATTGGCCTCGGTGATTGCAAAGATAGCAGCGTACCGGAGCTCCCTTCTCTGGTGCAGGGTTTTTTAGACGGCCCTGATTTCTGGCCGAGTATTGGGCCTTCGACGGCTGCCATTTTAACTTTGGTGTGTACTCTGGGAATATTGGCACCTGTCTGCTGCTAAGCAGTCCCGAAATGGGTGCACAGCTCTTCCCGGGCTATGGACTAAAGGGTGGAGGCCGTTGAAAAAGAGGGTTTTGAGGCCCGGGTAGTTAAAGGAGTCACCTCTGCCATCCCTATTGCACTGAAAAATGTCTTTCGGGAGGGACCTGCTTGGTACTAGCTAAGAGTTGGTGGAAGTCGATTCACTCCTCCCCTAATGTTCTACATAAGTCCATCTCAATATCATGTATCGCACCCGCCTCCAGAACATCCTGATCCATCTGTTGCTTTAATTCTGAGGAACACACAGCCAGGAGGACCTGTTTATGGTCGCCCCCTTTTAGTTCTGGATGAGTGTCCTGAAAAATCCTCCACCGCTGCCTGAGGTCAAGGGGTCTGGTGTTCATGTCTATCGTCCCTAGGTCATCCTTTAGAGCCCTAACCTCAACAGCGGTAAGGAGCTTATGCGTGGTTGTGGTGACCATTGCCCCCTCGTCGTTAGTGGAATAGGATGGTTGGACACCTCCCACCTCCTCGTAATTCTGGTGCTGAGGTTGACGGGCAGCATTGCCCAGGTGACGACACACACTGGTATTGCCTTGTTTGCTTTGTTTGCCTCGCCATCCTTGTACGGTGCAGGAGGAGCAAAGGGGGTGGGGTCCTCAGCTACGTTGTCCCAACAAGGGACTGGATGTCTTGGTGTGATTTTGGAGACAGCTACCACGACTGCCCGCTGTTGTCCGATATGTGCCTGAAGCTGTTGGATTTTTGCTAAACACGGTGCGTGATCTGCTTTGGGGGAGGCGATGGGTTGGCACTAGTCTAACTCCCTCAGAGCCCCCCTTGCATCTTCTAACTCCTCACCTAGCCGGGTATTCTCTGCCTGTAACTCGATATTTCGTTCTAATATTTGTTCCAGCTTTTTCCGTTTATAATGCGCCTCGTCATGTCCTTTCTGTTCCCACTGCAACTGATTGTGTAGGACGGCAATGCTTTCCTGCCAACCTTCGCTTTCTTTCTGCAGCGTATCTGCCTGTTCTTTTAACTCTTTTTTTCTTTTTTTAACTGCAAGGCGCACAAGTGTGCTCCGTAGGCTAACTTATCTCGGCCTTTTTTCAGCTTAAGCTTGGGTTTCTGGACGTCCTCAGAAAGTCTTTCAAGAATGCAATCATAGTTCCCAGCAGACTTCTCTAGAATTCTTAGAATGTTCGTCGCCCCAGGCGCGCTGTTATTCTCTGTCAGGCTATCTATCAAGTGTTCCCGGTGATATGCCAGCGCCATTGTATATCTGGTTTCAATTATTTGACACTTTCCCTCTAACTCTCTCAGAGAGTTCCATACCCAGTCTAAGCGTCGATCATGCACGGTCGACCAAGACTTCCCGGCTCTCACAATGCCGAGGTCCATATGACTCCCGCTATGTTATCCCACTTCTGACACCACTGTAAGAATTCGGATTGCAGGCACTCACAGATTACCCAAAGGGTCTTCGGAGTCTTAGGGCATTTTATTAAGGAGCGGTAGTTTAAATATAGTTAAATCAGGATAGACATCGTAGACATACAACCCGTAACAGGTGAGAACTGTTTACCGGCCCGTAATGGACGGATGGACGGAGGTTAAGGCAGAATGGCAGTCTAGGATCCCTGCAGCCTGCGGCAGCGGTCTGTTCTTCTTTGGTCATCTTGCGAGCTGGCAGAGTTGTTAAGCCAAAGCTAGCATGCATACATCCCGGGGAAGCTATACCCCCTTTCTGCCTGCCTTTCCCTCTCGGCTGCTCGTTTGTGTACCTTATTTGAGGGGCTGGTGGATACCTCACGCCAACAATTGCTTTAATCACCTTTACCCATTCAATTGTCCATTTACGGAGGAATATGCACCTGTAGCACAACCCTCCCAGTCTATCGAGACCATCCCTTTGCTTATCTCTTGCACTTTCTCCTAGATAGCTTGTTTATTTTAATCAACCCCTTATCAGCCCGAGATATGCCCACTCGAAGGCCTGTTAGGTGTTATGACCTTGCAACGACCTCAGCTCTTTGTACAACAGCTTTATCAGCAGCTTATCCTGGCCGCTGATCTCGGATGAGCTTATTCATTTTATACAGCCATTATTGCTTATAATTCACAATTTCTTCCAATTCACGACTGCTTACTTTTCAATGTGCTGCCCTCTGCAGGGGATTTATGGCGTGTGTGCGTAGGGAAAGCAAAACTGTGTCTCTTCCACCAATCAGTTTGAAAAAATTCACATCGAGGTGCGCAGAATCTAAAGCAGAAAGCATGAATTGGAATATTTCATTTAATGTAAAATCATAAACAAAAAGTGAAATAAAGGGACAAAATGAAAGCTGGGTTTGAGAGAGAGATAAAAAAGACAGCAAGAAAAAGTAAAAAAGTCGCTATTTTTAAAATCTCCAAAAATAATTATATTCTGAAAGAATGAAAGTCCACACTTCTAAAATAACATTTTTAGGGCCAGAGGGGTTGTTTGGCAGTAAGACTGATCATGCCATTAAAACTAAAATCACTTACACCTGAATGCACCAGCCCTAACATTTTCTGGCGTGTATAGTGGGTAATTGAGTGCTGTTAACGACACCGTTATTCCTATCACAAAATTAAGTTCCCTTAGAAGATCAACTACGATAAGCAGAGCCAGTTAAAACCCACAATAACCAACTGTGGTAAGAACGTCTGCAACTTACAGTGACTTCCCCAGACTCTGCGTTATATGTATTGTCACCTGTTGTCTCACAGATCAAAAGTGAGCAAGAGCAGATGGTGGAGACAGGGAAAGCAGTGGAGAGTCCTCGTCGGAGGGCGCAGGACGCTCCAAGCTCTGCTCAGCTGGATGCAAATACAGAACATTGGGCGTTGTCTACAAAGAGGATGATTCTGGAGGAGCAGCAAAAATTGCGGGAGGCACAGTCCGGTTTTCCAGGCGCGATGTGCAGGATTGTAGGGAGAATGGAGGAGTCCATCTCCAACATGAGCAGCACCATGTCGCAAGTGATGGCGATGATTTGCTCTTCCATGGAAAGGGTGGCCACCTGCATGGTGTTTCAAATGTGCCAGTCACACGAATGCAATCTTGCTGTGAACGAGAGCTTTCAGATTCTGATTGCAGTCATATCTGGGAGGGATACAAATTTAGATTTGGATGTTCATCATCCCACTGATCTGCAGCAAGGTGCTCCACAGCTACTTGCTCACAAGGAAGTGCAGGTGGGCCATGAGTGTGATGGTGAGAGGGGACATGGAAATGGGAGCTCTGCTGTAAGCAGCTCCATTTCACTCCCATGCCTTCCCGTCAGACAGAGCCACACATGCTGCCGCGGATCCCGATGGCCAAGTCTGCCCCTGCCCATTTGCAGGTGGAGCAGTCATTAGCGTGGACCTCACAGGCTCCAAAACCCAGAGGACATCAGCGAAAAGTGTTTAAGCAGTCAGAGCAGGGAAGTGAGCAGCCTAACTCTACATTTGCTGATGCCACAGGAGGTCCACCTCGTAGAGGCACGTTGAGTACAAAAATGACAAAATGGGAGCTATACAAAGGTATGCACATGGGTGTGTTACAAAATATTTGTTCTATTTATGATGCATAAAATTGTATTTCTTTGCAGCACTTTCTCACCTTCTGCCTTTTTGCCTTCTACCTGGGAAATGGCCTTGTCGTTTCGAGTGAATGGTAAGACATTGGGACAGAAATTCGGGTCGGAGGCTTCCCGCGGGTACAAGCCCCCAACCTGCACTTACCTAGTGCGGCTGCCGTTGTGCTGTGGGCCCGCGTGGGATTCCAATCTGGGCCTCCTCCAGCTGCCGGTGTGCAGTACTCACGTATCCCAGGGGCGCAGTTAATTTGAAGCGTCCCCTGGGATCACATTGGCCATGGACAGCTAATCAGAGCAGGGAATCTCCAGTCATAGATTTGACAGGAAGACCTGTCAAATCTATGAATAGAGATAGGCCTCAAAACCTAACTAAAACTTCAAATAAATTAAAAAAAACATCACATTTTTAAAATAACTATAAATTACAGAAATTAACTATTTTAAACAAAATTATAATTTTTTGAAAAAATTAATTACAGTTTTTAACGGAGCTAAAGATAAACTTACATTTCTTTAAAGTATTTAAAAAAGATAAACCTGTGGAAAAATTGTTTAAATATTACTTAATTCAACAATTACCTTGTTAAAAGCAAGCCTTGGGCCTGCCTTTACCCCTCGCAGCTGCCAGGGACTTACCCTCACAGAGAAACCTGAAAAAAAAGGAAAGTTCGATGCGTGGGCATTGCCTCTCCAGCGCACGCATTTGACCTCCGAACCCCTTCCTTCAAGGGAACGGAAGTTCCTGTTTCCAGCGCATGTCCAGTGCATGCGTGAAACCGGCATTTTCGTTGGGTCGAGGGGTGAGTACACAGCGCGTACTCACCCGTGGAGACCCGAATTTCTGGCCCAGTAATTAACCTCGAGCAATGGGTGTGTGTGACAGCAATAGTTTGGCAATTTTAGGACTGCTTTGTGGTGTTGGTGGGGTGAGGGGAAGTTGGATCAGCATCTGGGTGTGATACCGGTGCACTGATGCAACATAACTAAATCGTGCCATTATGAGGCCATCCGTGCCTCCCAGGCAGCAATGTTTGCCGCTGCTGGTGCCATCTCTACCACAGGTTCCTCCTCCTCCACGTGTTCCGTCTTCTTCTCCTTCTCATCCTGCTCCAAAGAGGCTCTGCGCTCTGCACCTTGCTCCTCCTGCAGCTCCAATCCTCGCTGCTGCGGTATGTTGTGCAGCACGCAGCATACGATGATAATTCTGGAGTCCCTGCCTCGTCCGTATTGATGGGCATCTTCAGCGTCGTGATTGCTTAGTCTATTACACATCTGATAGTCATATCGTTTTGATTATACTGCTGTTTGTCCTCATTGCTTGGCCTCCTCAAGAATGTCATCAGCTCGCCATCAGTGCATAGACCTTGTCTCTAAGCAGCTAGCCAGTAAGTCTGGTCATAGATGTGAAGAGATGAGCGTGGGTGGACTGGCACAGGATGAAAGAGCAATGACAGCTCCCTGGGAATCTGGTACACACATGCATGGTGATCGTTTTGTGGTTGCAGACGAGCTGCACCTTTAGGGAGTGGAATCCCTTCTGGTTCAGGAACACTCCTGCGTGATCTGGGGGTGCCTTGATAGGCACATGCGTGCAGTTGATGGCGCCCTGCACATGTGGGAATCCAGCCATTGTCACAAAGCCGAGTGCTTGCTCAGTCTGACTGGCTTAATTAGTGGCAAAGTGAACATAAGTGAAACTGATTGTGAAACATGGCATCAGTCACCTGGGTGATGTATCAAATGTGCGTCCGACTGCAAGATCCTGCAAATGTCTGTTGCAGATCCCTGGAAGGAGCCTGAGGTGAAGAAGTTGAGGGCAGTGATGACTTTGGACAGCCACTGGTAACGTGTGTCCATCAGGTCCAATTAGCAGCAGGTCTTCCTCCATCAAGCTACACATGTCTGCCATGACATGACGCAATAACCTTAGCCTCCTGAAGGACTGCTGTTCAGTCATGTCCAAGAAGCTAATCTTCTGCCTCAATACCTGGTGTCGGGGGTATCGCCTCTGGCGAGGTGCACCCCATGTACATCCCCTTCCTCCTGTGGAGCTGCAGATCGTTGAGGAGAAGGCTGCTGCGGTGGGTGTGGTTGGTGTTGTTGCTGCTGAAGCTCATCTTGGCCCGATTCTGAGATACAAGGTGAAACAGCATAAGCGGCACCCATGCTGATCTGATAAATGCCAGATAAAGTGGAGATCAGAGGCACAATCCTCAATGTAGTGAGAGTGACTTCCGTGTTTGTAGAAATCATTTGCAAACTCCTAAAAGCAATTTCGGAGTAGAACTGGTGTCACGGGAGCAGGTGTGATTATTTACGTGATTTTTTTCTACTGCCAATTGATCATCTCCCACAATGTCCGCTCAGCTCTGACCTTTCTTTCACAGGCAAGGTTCAGGAAGCCCGTGAATCCCGTGCACAGTGAAAAATGTTACATCAGTTTAAAAACCTGTTAATAGCTCGTTAAAGACTTACATTATTTTTATTCGTTCATGGGATCTGGGCGTCGCTGGCAAGGCCTGCATTTATTGCCCATCCCTAGTTGTCCTTGAGAACGTGGTGGTGAGTCGCCTTCTTGAACCGCTGCAGTCTGTGTGGTGAAGGTAGTCCCACAGTGCTGTTAGGTAGGGAGTTCCAGGATTTTGACACAGCGATGATGAAGGATTGCCGATATAATTCTAAGTCAGAATGGTGTGTCACTTGGAGGGGAACTTGGAGGTGGTGGTGTTACCATGCGACTGCTTCCCTTGTCCATCTCGGTGGAAGTGGTCGCGGGTTTGGGAGGTGCTGTGAAGAAGCCTTGGCATGTTGCTGCAGAGTATCTTTTAGAGGGTACACATTGCAGCAACGGTACGCTGGTGCTGGAGGGAATGAATGTCTAATGTAGTGGATGGTGTGCCAATAAAGCGGGCTGCTTTGTCCTGGAAGTTGTCGAGCTTCTTTAGTGTTGCTGCAGCTGCACTCATCCAGGCAAGTGGAGAGTATTCCATCATACTCCTAATTTTTGCCTTGTAGATGATGGAAAGGCTTTGGGGTTTCAGGAGGTGAGACACTGGCTGCAGAATATCCAGCCTCTGACCTGCTCTTGTTGCCACAGTATTTATATGGCTGGTCCAGTTAAATTTGTGGATAATGGTGACCCCCAGGATTTTGATGGTGGGGATTCGGCTATGGTAATGCCGTTGAATGTCATGGGGAGGTGGTTGGCATCTCGCTTGTTGGAGAAATCATTGCCTGGCACTTCTGTGGCGCGAATGTTACCTGCCTGCCTCTCCCGAGCGTGTCTCTGGCGCGCTGAGAAACGCACCAGAGCTAAAAGCGAAAATTAGCGTCTTGAAGGCAGCTTCCCGAAACGCTGTAAATTTCGGTACTATTAACTGCCCACCCACTCGCAAGCCCGCACCCTCATCAATTGAAAAACTCAGGCCAAAGAGTTACCACTGGCAGGATGTTCGGAGCAACAAGGCACAGATTTAACATAATTGCAAAAAATCCAGGTTGCAGATGGGCAGAAATATTGTTGCACCCGAGTTGTTATGATCTGGAGGACACTGCCTGAAAGACTGGTATAAGCAGATTCAATAGTAAATTTCAAAAGGGAAACAAATCTCTACTTAAAATGAAACATTTGCAGGACTATGGTGCAAGACCATGGGAGTGGTAATAATTGGATAGCGCGTTCAAATAGATGTCACAGACACGATGGGCAGAATGTCCTCCTTCTGTAATGTATGATCGCATGATTCTATGCCGGAATTTTGAAGTTTCTTCCCGCCAGGTGTTTTAACTCCACAGCATGGTTTCCAGGCGGTCGGGAACGCTGTACAGGCGGCCGCAGTACAAGGGAGGTGTGCGCCCCGATCTTGGTTGGGGGCCTAATCCCGTGGAATCCAATCCACGACCCGAGGTTGGGAGTCGGAACACGGGTGGTTCTGATCCCCGACCGCAGGGGGAGCCAATCCGTGGTGTCCCAGATAATAGAGGGGGAACTGATGAGTGGGGGAGGGGCGAACCTTGTGGTCAAGGAGGAAGTACTTCTGCTACTTGCAGCCCACAAGGATTTCAGCCCGAGGCTGTCCTCACCTCGCTGCAGCTGCCGGGAATCCCGAGGCCCGGAATCCCCGGCGGGCCACAGTTCAAGCTGCACAGCAGATTACATCAAAAACTTCAGTCTCCTTATAATTTAAAGTCCCCCGTCCCGCCTCCGTTAAATCCGGAAATGGGCGTGTTGGAGGCGGGTTGCGGTCGGGATTCACATTTTTCATACTTTAACTTTCCACCAACCCCCACCCAAACCGTTTTTTGGATTTACAATTCCCCGTATGATTCTATCGGTTCTCAGCTGTAGAGTGTGCTGTCTCCTCCTCTCAGTTCTCAGCGAGAAATCCACCTGATCCCTCATCCTAACCTACTATTACTTTCAGCTCTGACGTTGCCCACAAAATTGGCCCCATAGCTTTGGCCGCGGGATCCATACTAGAATATAAAGGGAAGCATTTGGGCATAAATCCTCGGTACTGAAAATTTATGGAAGGAAATCTCTCATCTAACGTTTTGTCAAAACTGAAAATTGTTGCTTGCAGCCAACACAAATTAACATACAAAAAATCGGTTATACTGATGGAAACACGCATTGTATACTGATAGTCGCACAAAGAACATATTTTGCTGCTTGGCAGTGTTGATCAATTAACTCATTAAAATTTATCAAACAGATGTGTTAGTCGGCACGGACACATTCACAAACAGTCTTTTACCTTGCAACGTTATGCACACAGTTCTCACGCACCATTGTATACAATAAAGAGATGTTAGTAATTAGAACATTTACCATTCAAGCGCACATATGCAGCGTTTCCTATTTGTATAAGTGGTTACACTGAAGCTGATCTGTAATTACAGATGTGAATAGTTTGAAAAGTCAGAGCTGTTGATAAGTTTGAAACTGCACCAGATATATAAACATAGACCAGGGTTTCTTAATTATGAAATTGTAGTTATTGAGCAATAGTCCTTCATGAACGTCTTATCCACACTCATCGTGTTAACAAGGAGCCCTGTTGCAATGACGTTGTCCCGTTGTTTGCCATTTAAGACAGCAAATTGCAATCAAACAGTGCCTTTAACGTAGAATAAACGCCCCAATGGTCTCCACAGAGAGGTATTCAAAAATGGCCGCTGGATAGAACGAAGTAATAGGGAGTGTAACCAAAAGCTTGGTCAAAGAGCAAGATTTTAATTAGGGTATTAAAGAAGGAGAGAGAGGTGAACAGGCAGTCGCTTTAAGGAGGGAACTTGGGGCCAAGGTGGATAAAGGGACTGCCAATAATGCAATGGTAAAAGGAGGTGGGATTACCAAAAGCTGGAGTGAGGGAGCGGAGACTCGGATTCCTGCATAGAAATTCAAAAACGCTCTTATTTTCTGTTAACCTAAGAACAGTCGATTCCTGCTCATTTCAGAAGTGATCCGATGTGGGAAGAAGATGGAGGAGGAAATCTCCCAGCGAATTTAGAAAGATGAAAAAGCAATAGAGCAGTGATAATGGGAGAATTCAGTTATTCTAAAATGGACTGAGCAAAAAACGGAGTAATATGCAATGAGGGGATGAATTCCTGAAATGTGTACAGGATAACTTTCTTGATCAGTGTGTTTCAAACCCAAATATGAAGGAAGCAGTGCTGGATCTCGTTCTGGGTGTTGAAATTGGGCAAGTGCAGTAAGTTTCAGGGGGAGATCATTTGGGAAACTGTGCTGACCATATTGTTAGGTGTAGAGTAGTTAGGGAAAGGAAAAAGGTACAATGTAAAGTCAAGATATTCAACTGGAAGAGTACTAATTTTCGTGAGCTGAAAAGGAATCTGTCCCAGATGGATTGGAAACTAAGCTTAGCAGGTGAAACGGTAAATCAGAAATTCGAGGCCTTCAAAGAGGAGATAGTTTGTGTACTTGAGGGGGAGACGATTGGCATTCAAAGCTAGATATCCCTAGATGAATAAAAAGATAGAGATTACAATTAAACAGGAAAAGGACGCTTTTGGTAAATGTCAAATATATTATACAGTAGAGAATCCAGCAGAATTCAGAAGTTGCAAATGAGAACTGAGAAAGCAAACACGAGTGGCAAAGAGATACTGTGAGAAAAGATTAGCAGGCAACATAAAAACGAAAACTAAAGTCGTTTATAAACATATAAATATTAAAAAGATAGTCAAAGGAAGGGTGGGGCCGATTAGGAACAGAACAAGGGAACTTTTTATGGAGGCCGAGGGCGTGGCTAATGTACTAAATGAATAGTTTGCATCTGGCTGCACAAAAGAAGTGGATCCTCCCAATGTCACAATAAATGTGGATGGGTACAGAAAGTAGGTAGCATAAAAATAGCTAAAGAGTAGTCAATTAAATGATTGGCACCGCTCAAAGTAAAAACTTCATCCGATTCAGATGGGATGCATACAACGTTGCTGGGGGAAGTAAGTGCGGAAATAGCCACAATCTTTCAATCCGCCTTGCGTATGGGATTGATGGCAGAGGACTGGAAGGGTACAAATGTTACACCCATTTCAAAAAGGGGAGTGTGATAAAGACAGTAACTACAGGCCAGTCAAACTAACGTCAGTGTTGAGGAAACATTTAGAGAAAACAATCTTGGCCAAAACTAATTCTCACTTAGAAACATAGAAACATAGAAGATAGGAGTAGGAGTAGTTCATTCGGCCCCTCGAGCCTGCTCCGCCATTCGATGAGATCATGGCTGATCATCTAAACTCATTACCCTGTACCGGCCTTCTCCCCATATCCCTTGATACCTGTAGCTTTAAGAAATATATCTAACTCATCCTTGAATATATTTAATGACTTTGCCTCAACTACCTTCCGTGGTAGCGTATTCCACAGGTTCACCACTCTCTGGGTGAAGAAATTCTTCCTCATTTCTGTCCTAAATGGTTTACCCGTTATCCGTAGATTATGACCCCTGGTTCTGGACTCTCCGACCATCGGGAACATTCTTCCTGCATCTAGTTTGTCCAGACCTGTCAGAATTGTATATGTTTCGATGAGATCCCCTCTCATTCTTCTATACTCCAGTGAGTATAAGCCCAATCGACCCAATCTCTCCTCATATGTCATTCCTGCCATCCCAGGTATCAGCCTTGTGAATCTTCGCTGAACTCCTTCCATGGCAAGAACATCCTTCCTCAGATAAGGCGACCAAAATTGCACACAGTGCTCAAGGTGTGGTCTCACCAAGGCCCTGTACAACTGCAGCAGGACATCCCTGTTCCTATACTCAAACCCTTTCGCTATGAAGGCCAACATACCATTTGCCTTCTTCACTGCCTGCTGCACCTGCATGCTTACTTTCAGCGACTGGTGCACAAGGACACCCAGGTCTCGTTGCACTTCCCCTTCTCCCAATCTATTGCCATTCAGATAATAGTCTGCCTTTCTGTTTTTGACACCAAAGTGGATAACCTCGCACTTATCCACGTTATATTGCATCTGCCACGCTTCTGCCCACTCACCCAACCTGTCCAGATCATCCTGGAGTTTCTCACTATCCTCCTCGCTGCACACACTCCCACCCAGCTTTGTGTCATCTGCAAACTTGGAGATATTACATTTAATTCCCTTATCTAGATCATTAATGTATATTTTGAATAGCTGGGGTCCAAGGACCGATCCCTGCGGTACCCCACTAGTCACTGCTTGCCACTCGGAAAAAGACCCATTAATTCCTACTCTCTGCTTTCTGTCCGCCAACCAGTTCTCTATCCAAGTCAATACCTTGCCCCCAATCCCATGTGCCTTAACTTTACCCGCTAATCTCTTATGTGGGACCTTATCGAAAGCCTTTTGAAAGTCCAAATACACCACATCTACTGGTTCTCCCTTATCTATTTTCCCAGTTACATCCTCAAAAAATTCCAGTAGATTAGTCAAGCACGATTTACCTTTTGTAAATCCATGTTGACTTTGTCCGATCCTGTCACTGTTTTTCAAATGCTCAGCTATTACATCTTTTATAATGGACTCTAGCATTTTCCCCAATACCGATGTCAGGCTTACCGGTCTGTAATTCCCCGCTTTCTCTCTACCACCCTTTTTGAATAGTGGGGTAACATTAGCTACCCTCCAATCCATGGGTACAGTTCCAGATTCCATCGAATGTTGGAAGATGATCAGCAATGCATCTACTATTTCTAGGGCCACTTCCTTAAGTACCCTAGGATGTAGATTATCAGGCCCTGGGGATTTATCGGCCTTCAATACCGTCAATTTCCCTAACACCATTTCCCTGCAAATACTGATTTCTTTCAGTTCCTCCCTTTCATCAGACCGTATGTTCTCCAACATCTCTGGGAGGTTATTTGTGTCCTCCTTTGTGAAGACAGAACCAAAATATGCATTTAATTGGGCTGCCATTTCTTTGTTCCCCATTATAACTTCCCCCGCTTCTGACTGCAAGGGACCTACACTTGATTTCACTAATCTTTTTCTCTTCACATATCTATAAAAGCTCTTACAGTCAGTTTTTATGTTCCCAGCAAGCTTACTTTCATATTCTATTTTCCCCTTCTTAATTAATCCCTTTGTCCTCCTTTGTTGAATCCTAAACTGCTCCCAATCCTCAGGGCTACTGCTTTTTCTGGCCAATTTATATGCCCTCTCCTTGGATCTTATGCTATCCCTAATTTCCCTTGTTAGCCACGGTTGAGTCACCCTTTTTATTTTATTCTTATGCCACACTGGGATGTACAAATTCTGTAGTTCATCCATGCAGTCTTTGAATGTTTGCCATTGCCTATCCACCGTCAACCCCTTGAGTGACATACCCCAATCAATCCTACCCAATTCGCGCCTCATACCATCGTAGTTTCCTTTATTTAAATTCAGGACCCTAGTCTCTGATTCAACTACTTCACTCTCCATCCTAATGAAGAATTCTATCATATTATGGTCACTCTGACCCAAGGGGCCTCGTACAACAAGATTGCTAATTAATCCTTTCTCGTTGCATAATACCCAGTCTAAGATGGCCTGATCTCTGGTTGGTTCCTCGACATATTGTTCCAGAAAACCTTCTCGTAAACATTCTAGGAATTCCTCCTCCACAGTATTTTTACTAATTTGGTTAGCCCAAGCTATATGTAAATTAAAGTCACCCATGATGACTGATGTGCCCTTACTGCGTGCTTCTCTAATTTCCCTTTTAATGCCATCCCCAACCTCCGTATTACTGTTTGGAGGTCTATATACTACTCCCACTAACGTTTTCTGCCCCTTGTTATTTCTCAGTTCTACCCATACAGATTCCGCATCATCAGAGCTAATATCCTTCCTTTCAATTGTGTTAATCCCCTCTTTAACCAGCAATGCTACCCCACCTCCCTTTCTTTTTTGCCTATCTTTCCTAAATATTGAATAACCCTGGATGTTGAGTTCCCAGCCTTGGCCACCCTGGAGCCATGTTTCTGTAATCCCAATCAAATCGTATTCATTTACCTCTATTTGCGCATCTAATTCATCCACCTTGTTCCGAATGCTCCTTGCATTAAGACACAAAGCCTTCAGGCTTGTTTTTTTAACGCTCTCAAACCTATATGAATTATTATTTACTGTGACCATGTTTGATTTAAACCGTTGAGTTCTTTGCCTTCTACTTTTGTTTTTCTCCTTCCTGTCTTTAGCTTTTATCCTTATTTCCCTTTCCTCTGTCTCCCTGCTCAGGTTCCCAACCCCCTGCCACTTTAGTTTAAACCCTCCCCAAACAGCACTAGCAAACACTCCCCCTAGGACATCGGTCCCGGCCCTGCCCAGGTGCAGACCGTCCCGTTTGTACTGGTCCCACCTCCCCCAGAACCGGTTCCAATGTCCAAGGAATTTGAATCCCTCCCCCTTGCACCATTCTTCTAGCCACGTATTCATTTGAAATATCCTCCTATTTCTACTCTGACTAGCACGTGGCACTGGTAGCAATCCTGAGATTACTACCTTTGAGGTCCTCTTTTTTAATTTACCTCCTAACTCCCTATATTCTGCTTTTAGGACCTCATCCCGTTTTTTCCCTATATCGTTGATGCCTATGTGCACCACGACAACTGGCTGTTCGCCCTCCCCCTCGAAAGTGTTCGGTAGCCGCTCCGAGACGTCCTTGACCCTTGCACCAGGGAGGCAACACACCATCCTGGAGTCTCGATTGCGGCCGCAGAAATGCCTATCTATTCCCCTTACAATTGAATCCCCTATCACTATAGCTCTTCCACACTTTTTCCTCCCAGCCTGTGCAGCAGAGCCACCCATGGTGCCAGGAAGTTGGCTGCTGCCGCCTTCCCCTGATCAGTCATCCCCCCCAACAGCATCCAAAGTGGTATATCTGTTTGAGAGGGGGATGGCCACAGGGAACCCCTGCACTACCTGCCTGCACCTCTTACTCTGCCTGGTGGTCACCCATTCACTTCCTGCCTGTACAACCTTTACCTGCGGTGTGACCAACTCGCTAAATGTGTTATTCACGACGTTCTCAGCGTCGCGAATGCTCCAATATGCATCCATCTGCAGCTCCAGCGCCACAATGCGGTCCGTCAGTAGCTGCAGCTGGATACATTTCCCACACACATGGTCGTCAGGGACACAGGAAGTGTCCCTGATTTCCCACATACTGCAGGAGGAGCATATCACGGCGCCGAGCTCTGCTGCCATGACTTACCCTTTAATTAATTAATTAAAATTAAACTAATTGAATCCCACCAATTTCACTTCAATTAAATGATATACTCAAGGGCCCTTGCTTAGCAGCAGTCCCCGCTACACCACAGAGACTCTAGAAACTATAAACCACAGAATTTAAGTATGGTAAAAAGGAGAAAAAGAGAAATACTCAACAACCAATCACTTACCTGCTTTCTGGTGACGTCACACTTTGATTATTTTCTACTTCTCTCTCTCCCGCTCTCGGGGCTCAGATTAGTAAGCCTATCTGGTCGCCGCTGCCTCTTTTACAGCCGCCGCCTCGCCGCAGCCGCTCCACCCAGGTCCGCCGCCTCTGTTCACTTCGAAAAATATGTTTCATTCATGACAGCCAACACGGATTAGTTAAATGAAAATCGAATGTGTCAAACTTGATTGAGTTCTTTGATTAAATAAAGGGAAGGGTTGATGAGGGTAGTGTGGTTTATGTTGTGTATATTGCCTTTCAGACTGGAGGGGTATGTATATACAGTAATACCCGCTAGGAGGTCGTTATTCGGACCACTGCTTATTTTGATATATATTAATGACCTAGTGTTGGGTAGACAGAATTATTTCCAAGTTTGCAGTAGACACGACGCTCGGAAATGTACTAAACAGTGGGGAGCATAGTAGCAGAATTCAGGAGGACATAGACAGACTGGTGAAATGGGCAGGTCCATGGCAGATTAATGTTAAATGCAGAGAAGTGTGAAGTGATCCGTTTTGGAAGGACGAATGAGGACAGGCAATATAAACAAAATGAGAATAATTTAAATGGGCTGCAGGAGGAGAGACACCTACGTTTTTCGTACACAAGTGTCAGGCGTGGCTCAGCTGGTAGCACCTTCGCCGGGGAGTCCGAAGGTTGTGGGTTCAAGTTCCACTCCAGAGATTTGAGCACAAAAATCTCACTCCAGTAAAATACTGAGGGATTGCTGCACTGTCAGAGGTGCGGTCTTTCAGAGGCCCTGTCTGCTCTCTCAGGTGGACGTAAAAGATCCGATGGCACTATTTCGAAGAAGAGCAGGGGAGTTATTCCTGGTGTCCTGGCCAATATTTGTCCCTCAGTCAGCAGATTATCACATTGCTGTTTGTCGGAGCTAGGTGTGTGTAAATTTGCTGACGCGTTTTAAACATTACAACAGTGACTACACTTCAAAAAGTACTTCATTGGCTGTAAAACGCTTTGGGACGTTGGGTGGTCGTGAACGGCGCTATATTAATGCAAGTCTTTGCTTTTTCTTCATACAAATCTTTGCAGGTGGCAGGAAGAGTTGAGGCTTTTCAGAAAATCATACGGGATCCTTGGCTTTACAATAGAGGCATAGAATGCAAAAACAAGGACGTTTTGCTAAACCTATATGAATCACGTTTTAGGCCTTAGCTGGAGTACTGTGTGCTATTCTGGTCAGCACACTTTAGGTAAGAGCCTAGGCCAGGATGCAGAGGAGATTTACTAGAATAGTACGAGGGATGAGGGATTTCAGTTATGCGGAGATGCTAGAAATCCTAGGATTGTTCTTCTTAGAGCAGAGAAGGTTAAGGGTAGATTTAATGGAGGTGTTCAAATTTACATTAGGATTTGATAGACTAAGGTCGGAGAAACTGTTTCCACTGAGAGGAGGGTCGGTAACCAGAAGAAACAGATTTAAGGTAATTGGCAAAAGAACAAAAGGGTAGATCAGGGGATTTTTATCCAACGCAGCTGGTTGTTATTATCTGCAATGCACTGCCTGAAAGGACGGTGGCAGTAGATTCAATAATAACATTCAAAAGGTAATTGGATAAATTCTTGAAGGGGAATAAGTCATCGTGGCTATAAGAACGTGACATTAGATTGGGACTAATTGGATAACTATAAAAGAACCGGCACATGCATGATGGGCCTAATGGCCTCTACCGTTCCTGTACGAGTCTATGATTCTATGATTCTATCTTGTACTGATATATAATTTTGACTGTGGGCGCTAGTATTAAACGGGTGATATGGGACCAACCGCACTTTATAAACCTCTAAGGATGGCAATGAAAATCGAGAGATCACAAGATGACAAACGGGTGACAGAGTATCAGCCCCCCTTTTTAAACCTTGCCGGAATTTCCTTTCCATTGAACTCAATATTAACATCACTACCGCCATTAAAACTTTATTCCAGGACATTACAGCTCTGACAATGTATTCTGTTTCACTGGTGCGATTTCATTTTCACCTTTTTCCCTTTGTTCTGATGCTATTTAAATCTTGCTCTTTTTTCCAGTTCTGACGAAGTGTTACGCCCAGAACGGTAACTCGTGTGATTTCTCCTCAGATGCTGAGCGACCTGCTGAAATGTTCCAGTATTTTCTGGGTTGTTGTTTCTGAGATATTTGCGAACGACGCTGCAGGGATAGGCCGTAGAGATGTCACTGCATCTGAAATAAATCTTCATCTCACGTAATAGACAATTTGTATATATTGATGAACTAACATCAAGTAAAGATTCTAACACCAAGCTTCCTATTTCCAGAAGGATATTTTCTACAACTTTTATCCCGCACCCAGTTTCCCGCTGTGGTTTGGATTTTGACGAACACTATTAACATTGTGACCATTGAGCGTTCAGCTACCCCCACGCAATTCACACATTAAAACCAACTCATTCGTTGGCTCTGCCATTTCAGGCGGATGTCATCTGCTCGCAGTTTATCGCCAGAGCTTTGTGCTTCCTCGCAGAAAAAGGAAAATGCATTTTGTTAAACATGTTTATAGCTGGGGTACTTCAGTCCATATGAGTCTTCGGGATTATGTGCACAGGTATTTTCTGTTGTTCTATTTCTCTCCCTCCCTCTCCTCTCTTTTTCTCTGTCCATAATTTGCCCGTGCATTCCATTATCATGTTGTATTTATAATTATCGTTGTGTTTCCTGACAGTTGCTATTGATGCTCAGTTCCGAGTCTCCCAAGCTCCTGAAAGCACGATAGTGCTCGTGGGTTCAAACATTACATTCTATTGCACATTCCCCATTTTTCAAGATAACTCAGATGTTAGTGTTTATTGGTGGAAACTTGGCGCAACTTTCTGTATACAGCAGGAAAATATTTCTGCATTTTAAACAAGGAGGAGCCGCCTTTCATCTCCTGAACATCAGTGCGCCGGACTCTGGGGTCAATTACTGCGGAGTGAGAACACATAGAAACATAGAAACATAGAATCTAGGAGCAGGAGTAGGCCATTCGGCCCGTCGAGCCTGCACCACCATTCAATACGATCATGGCTGATCATTCAAATCCAGTACCCTGTCCCTGCTTTAATCCCCACAGTACACATACCCCACCCGACCCCCGTAACACCACGTATTTAATTCCCCCTAACATATCCCATCCTATCCCCATAACCCCACATATTTAATCCCCCCCTAACACTAAGGGTCAATTTATCATAGCCAAATCAACCTAACCCACACATTTTTGGACACTCGATCCCAAAACCCCTTAATTCCCCATCAGTCTAAAAATAGATCTCTCCCTTAAATATACTCAACGGGCAGAATTTTCATTGAGCCGTGGAGGCGTGTTTGGAGGCGGGACTGGATTGAAAATAGCTGAATCGGGGGTCCCGACCCCATCCCGCCCCCAACCCGCCTCCATGCCAGTTTCGCTGGAGGCGGGTACCCGACCTGTGCTGCGACCCGCCTCCCCGAGGCGGGAAGGGGCTTAGTGGCAATAAACTTCCTGTTAACAGATAGTTAACAGGCAGTTTTTTGCCTAATCCCTATTTTAATGCCTGAAATGTGGGCTCTCCGACAGGTCCCAACCACGCCGCTTCAGCGAGGCGGACCGTGGGTCTGCAGGTGTTGGAGCGGTCGATATGTCCGGTGGGCAGGTGAGTGATGGGTGCATGTGTGCAGAGGTAAGTGTGTAAGATTAGTGTAAAGTGTGGAAAAAAGTTTTACTTACCTTAACTTCCTCCTGCAGGTGTCAGCCCTTCAGGTCTGGGAGTCAGAAATCTCACCGGCACAGAAAGCAGAATGGCCGTTGAGCTGTCAAAAGCTGCAGCCTCTGCTTTTTGTTCTGCAGAGATCTCTAAATCAGCCTGAGATGAAGGAATTAACTTAGAGTGCAGATTGTCAGTGTTTGACAGCTTCAAAGAGCTGTCAAACGCTGATAATTCATCTGTCAAAAGCTGAAATGTCAATCTGTGACATCACCTGTTGCCGGGTGGCCCTTAATTGGCCTGCTGAGCTCACTGGGCGGGCTCAACAAGGTCAATCAAGTGAAAATACAGTGGGTTGGCCACAAGTCGATGGAGGCGGGACTACAACCCAAAAAGTGGGAGACCCGCCTCCATCATGTCCCCAGTTTCAAAATCCAGCCTATGCACTCAGCTTCCACAGTCCTTTGGGGTAGAGAATTCTAAAGATTCACAACCCTGTGAGTGAAGAAATTGCCCTTCATCTGAGTCTTAAATGGCCGACCCCTTATCCTGAGACTATGCCCCCTAGTTCTAGGCTCTCCAACCAGGGGAAACAACCTCTCAACATCTACCCTGTCAATCCACCTCAGAATCTTATATGTTTCAATGAGAGCACCTCTCATTCTTCTGAACTCGAGAGTATAGGCCCAATCTACTCAATCGAGCACTGCAAATGACCTCAGTGTCATTGCGAACCAGTATGTGTTGTTTTCTCTTAGAGGAGAAAAGTTGGACTAAGATTCCTGCTTCCGATCACTGTCCAGTGACCCCTGTTAGAAGTGTACTGTGTATCCCCACAGTCGAACAGCCGTTTAGAATCACTTTCCCAGCCACATGAAGAATGGCCACATGAACAAAGTACCGAAAGACTGGCAGCACCTGTGGTACTAAACTTCAACATGCGGCAGTGCCTTTAGGTGAGGAAGGGGACAGAGGAAGGACTGCAGGGGCAAATTAGGGCAAAAATAAAACATTTCTCAGTCAAGGACATTTTTCTCAGATGCTGGATTATCAGTTCAACTCATTTGCTGTTGGCCTTTATAAAGTTTGTTCAGTTCTTAGTTAAAATATACGAGATCTGTGTTGTATAGTGGAGGTTTCTGGACTGAGTTGACAGGGACTATTCTTTCAGTTCTCAGGTATGACATAGCCAAGCTTTCTTTTTTAAAATAAAATCAGTCATTTGGAGCTAATAAAGCTCTTTACGAAAGGTTACTAATTAAACGGATAGCTGTGAGGATTCCAGGCAAAACTTAGGTATGAAAAGGAAATTGCTTAAAGGGTAGAAACAACACAGACTGGTTGGAGGTGTAATGTTGGAAGGAAGTGGGGTGAGTACTGAGTTGGGGGCCCCAGTGCTCAGTTTTGGACCACTGCTGTCTCTCTTTTACATCAATGACTTGGGTTCAGAAACTCAATGAAAATTGGTCAGATTTGCAGATGATACCAAACTAAGAAAGGAATCGAAAAACGTGTGACATGAATGATGTTGAAATAGCTAAAGGTGACATCCTCCATGAATGGTGTTGAAGTAGCTTAGCATGAGGTCCTCCATGAATGGTGTTGAAATGGCTGAGGATAAGGTTGAATCCGACTGGACTCAATGTTTAATAAATCCAACTAATGAAGAGTAGCGATCGACAGAGCCAATAGAATGTTGAACTACATCGTCAAAACAGCAGAATACAGGTCAGAGAAAGTTGTGATCAAACTGTGCAGTGCTTTAGTCAGGACACATCTTGAGCACTATGTCCAGTTCTAGTAGCTGAGAAGTAAGGGAGACATACAAGCACTGGAATCATAGATTCACAGAATGGTTACAGCACAGAAGGAGGCCTTTCGGCCGGTCGAGCTCGTGCCAGCTCTCTGCAAGAGCACTTCAGCTAGTCCCACTCCCCCGCCCTTTCCCCATAGCCCTGCAAATGTTTTTACCTTCAGGTACTTATCCGATTCCCTTTTGAAAGCCATGATTGAGTCTGCCTCCACCACACTTTCAGGCAGTGCATTCCAGATTTTAACCACTCGCTGCGTAAAAATGTTTTTCCTCATGTCGCCTTTGGTTCTTCTGCCAATCACCTTAAATCTCTGTCCTCTGGTTCTTGACCCTTCCAAATATGGGAACAGTTTTTTTCTATTTTCTCTGTCCAGACCCCTCATGATTTTGAACAACTCAATCAAATCTCCTCTCAACCTTCTCTGCTCTTAGGAAAACAACCCCAGCTTCTGTAGTCTATCCACATAACTGAAGTCCCTCATCCCTAGAATCATTCTCGTGAATCTTTTCTGCACCCTCTGTAAGGCCTTCACATGGAAGTAGTGCAGAGAAGCGCCACAAGGCTAAACCCCAGTGTCAGGGTCTGAATTATATGGAAAAACCGGAGAGACTCGGGCTGCACACTTGGGTAGAAATTGGTGGGCAGTTTGCCTGGTTTTTGGGCCTTGAGCGGATGCAACATTGCTGGACACGAGGTCCTGCATCCATGCCACCATATTGGTCCTCATTGTTTTTAGGCGTCCCTGACAGCTACCGTAAATAAGCGTTGGATCAATTGAAATATGCAAAGAAGGGTCCTGGTTCAGGGTCCCGACCCGCTATGAAAAAAAAATACTTTCCCACCCGACCTGTGTTCAGTTGGCGTCTGAGAAATGAAAAGGGGAGAAACTCGTGTTAGCCAGTAATGTTAATGGCCGCTGAAAAAGACAAAAGGCAATGGGACAAAATCCATCAAGGGGACGGAGATTGTTGGCACAGCGTTTACCTTCCCAGTGGCGTTGCTGGAGGCATCCGACCCGCAGTTCCTGTGCAGGTGCGGAGTTCAAGCTTCGCACAGCCTCTGGAAGCGAGGCTGTGGAGCTCACAATGAATTGTGGGCAAAGAAAAGACCCGTGAATTAAAGGGGCCATGCTTTCTGAAGTAATGCAAATTAAAATCCAGTGAAACAATGCAGTCTTCACCCCTTTCTGCCTTTCAAAAAAAGGAACATTAAAAAGTCCCAAATGTGAATACTCAGCTATTAAAGTGAATTCCCTTCCAACCTCAAAAAATGGGTAAAGTGCTTCAGCACGAACACAAATGGCTCAGCAAGCCAGGGAAGGGGCACCCAGGGTCTCTCACGCAGCACTCCAGCTTTGTGCAGGTGGTCAACACTGCAAGAGAGGCCCTCTACCCACAGGGGCCAAGAGGCCCTCCAGAAAGAACGATGTGGAAGTACATCACCGAGGCCGTCACTACCAGCAGTGTTGCCCCACCACCTGGCTCCAGTGCCCAAAGAAGCTTCATGACCTCAGACCACTGGTCAAGGTCAGTAAATGCATCTTCAAAAGCTGTCTCCTACCAACTGCACCACCAGCCTCACACACTGCTCAATGCATGACCTCCAATCACTCACCTACCAACAATCTGCGCCAATCATGAGGCACATCTCCCAATCCTAGCCTCACCTCAATCCCTTGGAGGAGATGGTGAAGCCTATTCCTGGCAGGGGCATGGTTGAGCCCTTGGCCAACAGCAGGGCTGAAAAGATACAAGATGCTGGTATCCTCATACGTTATCCTCCCTCAGGCATGCACCTCATGCTTTCCCGCCCTCCAGTCACCACAACGCCACCCATGTGCCTTCCTCATTTCACACACCCAAGAAATGCAGCCTGCCCAGCCAGTGGGTGCCCAAGAAGAGGGAGTGGAGAGTGAAGAAGAACAAGAAGAGGAAGATTGATTTGACACTCCCAGCCAGTAAGGCCATTTGCGGTGTCCCCGACTGAAAGTCAGCAGCCTTCCACCAGCCATGCTGCAGCCACTGGGGTAGCGCTGCGTGACATCAGTAGGACAGGCAAAGGCACACACAAGACAGTCACTAAGAGAATGCATATGGGTGATGAGTTGCTTTCTTGATGTCACATTGGATGGATAGATGGATATAGTTGGATTGGAAAGTTTGCTTTGTGGTGGCTTTTATTTCAGTATCGTGGCCAAGAGGACATTGTGATGGTCAGTAACAGATGGAAGCATGATGAGGTGAGAATTCCAGTAGATTAGTCAAGCATGATTTACCTTTTGTAAATCCATGTTGACTTTGTCCAATCCTGTCACTGTTTTCCAAGTGCTCTGCCATTACATCTTTTATAATGGACTCTAGCATTTCCCCATTACCGATGTCAGGCTTACCGGTCTATAATTCCCCGTTTTGTCTCCACTACCTTTTTTAAATAGTGGGGTTACATTAGCTACCCTCCAATCCATGGGAACTGTTCCAGAGTCTATAGAATTTTGGAAGATGACCAGCAATCACAGAATCACAGAATCACAGAATCCCCACAGTGCAGATAGAGGCCATTTCGGCCCATCGAGCCTGCACCGACACATATCCCACCCTATCCCCGTAACCCCACGTATTTAATACCCCCTAACACTAAGGGTCAATTTATCATAGCCAAATCAACGTAACCCGCACATCTTTGGACTGTGGGAGGAAACCGGAGCACCCGGAGGAAACCCACGCAGACACGGGGAGAATGTGCAAACTCCACACAGACAGTCACCCGAGGCCGGATTCGAACCAGGGTAATGCATCTACTATTTCTAGGGCCACTTCCTTAAGTACCCTAGGATGTAGATTATCAGGCCCTGGGGATTTATCGGCCTTCAATTCCATCAATTTCCCTAACACCATTTCCCTACAAATACCGATTTCATTCAGTTCCTCCCTCTCATTAGACCCTATGTTCCCCGACATCTCTGGGAGGTTATTTGTGTCCTCCTTTGTGAAGACAGAACCAAAGTATGTATTTAAGTGGTCTGCCATTTCTTTGTTCCCCATTATAATTTCCCCTAATTCTGACTGATGAGGTGTTCAATAAGGTGGAGAAGCACAGCACTTACTCTTTTTAGGTGAAGCCCTCAGAGAATTTCCAGAATGAATGTTGCTCGAGTGTTGCTGAAATCTTGACAAAGTGTTCCAGAAAGTCTGCTGATGCGTTTCAGAGGTCCTCTTCACAACTCCAGCAGCAGGTGAACATGAAATGGTGAGAATGCCTTTAGGTAGTGAGCATCCCTTTAAGCAGCGTTTGAAATCGACATCAACGCCATGCTTAATCCCAAACAGCTAGTCGCTGTTAAGAGAGGGTGTTAGTTGAAGTACGAGCCATCAAACTGCTGTGCAGCCTCTTTAATGAGCGCTAGCAGGCATTTTAAGTGCAATCAGCAGTTTAATAAGCGACCGTTCCTAGTGCTGGTTTCAACTCCTTTACCAAGATGGCGTTTCAGCTCAAGACCCCATTTTGGCCACCACGTTACCTCTTTAGCGCCTAAAGTATTTGGGGAAAATTGCCTCCACGGTATCCAGTTTGCATGTCAAGGAGTATGGATTGTTGCATCCCCTGGGTTATACTAATGTATAGAGAGATATTGGACAGTTTGAGTCAGCGTAAGCAATTATGGGACTGACTGACATTACTAAACACAAGAACATATCTGCAGCAGGCCTGAAATTGTAACAACCACATAAGATAGAAAATTGCAGAACCTGCAACAGATGCACACAGGAAAATGAAAAAGGAACCATACTGCAGGTAAACAGATGAAATGGACAACTAGCTTGGAAGAAGGAAAAAGAAGTGATCAGAACTGATTGTTTAGGCAAATCTATAGAATTAAAAGTCTTGGCCTAGAAATTCGATCAACAGCCCAGTATCAAAAAAAGGGTCCTTGTATGTTCTGTATGTGGAGTAGTGTGGCAGAATTAACCATCACCCAATTATGGCTCATAGTTAATTGGAGATCACTTCAGATGCCCACCATATTTTTATGCCTTTTTTGAAAGTAATTTAAGGAACAATTAGATGCCATGATAGGGGAGACTGCAGAATTGTTCTGGAAAAATGAACTAAGATGGGCCCATTGTCCTTTCTTTTATGTATTTATCGTGTAATCTTCAGAATCTGAGGAATTTTACTCGTTCATTCCATCGTCAGCTAATCTGCATATTCTTACATTTTAAGTTGTTTTTGATGCCTGATGGTAATTGAAACCACAATCCTGTTTTGCGGGTTGAAATGCAAGCTCTTCATGACCTTGCAAAGACCCTATAATTTGATTATATGTTGATTCCATTTGTGATCTGCAAAATATATAAAGGGCGATAAATTCGGTTGCATAGCGCCCGTTGTTTGGGCGCTACGGGTGCTGATTTGGCTCGAAAATGGTGTCCGAGCAGCGTGCGTGCACTTCTGGTGCGGGCCACATCGGACACCATTTTACTGAGAGCGTTAGCGTCGGCGTGCGCTGGAAGTAGACAGAGTACGCAAATTGGGACGTCAATCAGTGTGTAACGCTGATTTGATGCCAGCGCTACCATTTTCGACGGCAATGGCAGAGCTAAAGCCCTCTCTTCACCTCGCACAGCTGGACATGCGCTCAGCACCAGGAAGGAAACCCACCAACGATATTTAAAGGGATTATTACCTACTTACAGGTTAGTTGCTGATTGATTTCTACTAGCTGTTGCTGAGTTTGTCGGAGTACTTGATGCTTTCCAGACTTCTTTAAAGTTGCCAAACTCTACAAGGCATGGTGTGGCCTGTGCTCAAGGACTTGGTCTGACTTGCAAAGGAGTCTGCTCAGACAGTCGCTCCCAGAAACGGGTGCAATGTTTAATATCCCCCTTGGCCTGCAGCATGACAGGGAGAATGAACAGAGGCAACACAGAGCAGGACAAGCTGCTAGAAGAGGCAGGAGGAGGAGGGGGAGAAGAGCAGGCCGCCATATCCACCCAGGGCCTTCAGGGAACAATTCTCCTCCCTCAGTCTCAGCGAGGAACAGTTTGTGCGACGTTTCCTTTTTACTGAGGAGGTGCTCAGAGAAATCTGCCACTAGCTGCAGGCAGACCTGCGGCCTCAGTCCAGGGCGAGGACAGCATTGCCAGTGGCTGTAAAGGGGTCCGTGGCCTTGAAATTCTTCATGTCGGGATCCTTCCAGGCTGGAACAGGCGACATCTGTAACATCTCCCAGTTCACCGTCCAGTTCTGTATAAGAGAGATGAGTGAGGCTCTGTATTCAAAGAGAGCTGAATACATTTCATTCTCTCTTGCCAGAGAAAAGCAGGCTTAGCCAGGATAGCAGGCTTCCCCATGGTGCAGGGCGCCATTGACTGCACACACATCGCTTTGCGAGAGCCGCATCTCAACTCGGAGATGTTCCACAACCGGAAGGGATTCCACTCCCTCAATGTCCAGCTGGTGTGCGACATACTCAGCGCATCATGCAAGCCAATGCTCGGTATCCTGGCAGCAGCCATGATGCCTTCATTCTGCGGCAGTCCGCTGTACTGTCAGCATTTGAGTCACCACGACAAACCAGAGGGTGACTACTGGGTGACAAGGGCTATCCACTGACCATCTGGCTCATGACTCTGCCACGCAGCCCACGCACATGTGGGCAGCATGCATGTAACAAAAGCCATGCTGCCACACGGAATGTGATAGAGCAGACCACTGGCACCCTTAAACAACGTTTCCACTGCCTGGACCACTCTGGAGGATCCCTGCAGTGCTCTCTAGAGCACATCAAGATTCGTCGTGCTCTGCTGCATGCTCCACAACCTTGCCATCATGAGGGCAGAGCCCTTGCCACCAGGCAGACGCCGACCAGCTGAGGAAGAGCAGGAAGAGGAAGAGGAGGAATGCTGCAATATAAGCCACCACAAAACAAACATTCCAAACACATTTTATGAATAAAACCATGACAATATTTCATTCAAAAGTCAACTAATCACTCTTGTGCATTCCCTTAAGTGCCTGTCTTCAGTGTGTCTTTGCCTGTCCTAGTGCTCCTACGCAGTGCTACCCCAGTAACTGCAGCGTGGCTGGTGGAAGGCTGCTGACTTTCAGTGGAGGAGACTGCAGATGGCGTTACAGGATGACCTCAAGCAGCTCTGGGCCTAGTAGCGTGAAACGGTGATAGCGAATCGGCAGCCCGTTTTGCACTGCGATCGATTTGCTTTTCAATGGACTTCTATTTCACGTCCCCTGCCTCTAGCAACACTGGTTACTGACTTTCTAAGATTGAATTTGGCATTTTCTGATTTGTTGCTGAATCTGTGGGGGGTAATTTTAACCCCCAAAAAAGGGTTTTTGTGTCGGATGGGAAGTAAAAATTTTAAAATCTGAAACACGAACCCAACCCGCCTCGAATCCACTCACTACCGGTTTTAACAGAGGCAGGATGAGGGGCAGGTGACCAATCCGCTCTCAGGAGACAGGTCGGTCGTTGAAACCTTTTAAGGAAGCTACGAGCTTCCATTTTAACAGGATTTCTATTTTGAACCACAATCAGCCGGGTTTCCTGTGAGCGTCGCAGCGGCCCTCAGGTAAGTGAGGACTGGCTAAGGGTGATCGGTGCCATGGGTGGGGGTTGGGGAGGTGGAGAAATCAGAGTGCGCGATGGAGGGAGATCAGAGACCGGGGTGGTGGATAGATCATGGGCTGGGGGGATATAAGGAAAGAGATCGCGGGTCAGGCTATAAAGATTGGGCTGAGGGCGCTAAAGATCAGGTCGGGAGTAGCGATCAGACTGGGGGTAGAGATCAGGCTGGGGGTAGAGGTCAGACTGGGGGTAGAGATCAGGCTGGGGGTAGAGGTCAGACTGGGGGTAGAGATCAGGCTGGGGGTAGAGATCAGGCTGGGGGTAGAGATCAGGCTGGGAGTAGAGGTCAGGCTGGGGGTAGAGATCAGGCTGGGTGTAGAGGTCAGGCTGGGGGTAGAGATCAGGCTGGGGGTAGAGGTCAGGCTGGGGGTAGTGGTCAGGCTGGGGGTAGAGATCAGACTCGGGGTAGAGATCAGACTGGGGGTAGAGATCAGACTCGGGGTAGAGGTCAGACTGGGGGTAGAGGTCAGGCTGGGGGTAGAGGTCAGGCTGGGGGTAGAGATCAGGATGGGGGTAGAGGTCAGGCTGGGAGTAGAGATCAGGCTTGGGGTCGAGGTCAGGCTGGGGGTAGAGATCAGACTGGGGGTAGAGGTCAGGCTGGGGGTAGAGATCAGGCTGGGGGTAGAGATCAGACTGGGGTAGAAGTCAGGCTGGGGGTAGAGATCAGGCTGGGGTAGAGATCATGCTGGGGGTAGAGATCAGGTTGGGGGTAGAGATCAGACTGGGGGTAGAGGTCAGGCTGGGGGTAGAGGTCAGGCTGGGGGTAGAGGTCAGGCTGGGGGTAGAGATCAGGCTGGGGGTAGAGGTCAGGCTGGGGGTAGAGGTCAGGCTGGGGGTAGAGTTCAGGCTGGGTGCAGAGATCTGTCTGGGGGCGGTGATTGCATTGGCAAAGCAAGTTACTTACATCAGATTTACAGCCACAGTGTATGTTTTTCACTACTTGGTTTTATTTTGTAAGTTCCTGACTGCAGAATAGCATGCACGGTACACAGAAATTAACTTCTAATCTTCTTCCTCAATGCAATAGAAACCAATTTACCTGCAAGTGAGGAAGAATGTTCTTGTTATTTTCTGCTTCTACTGCCTGTTGTTGTTGTTGTTGTGCTATTCTTTAACTATCTGTGAAAGAGAAAGCTGTGTGCTTTGTCCAGCCATACCTCAAAAAGCAAAAAAATACACAATACAATTAGTCTGTGTCAATTACGTTAGCTCAGCTAAATTCTGCATAAATGGACTTGGCACACTGCATTGGTGAATAAGATATAAAGAGGTGAAATTTCCTCGTCATTTTTAGTGCATTAGCGGTGTTTAAACGGTATAGGGAATTTTTTTAGCGAGGAAATTGGGGTGGGAGACGTTGCTGCCACTTTTGCGCCTTTAAAATGCGACCGCCTGAATTTCCTTTTGGTTTTTGCGTCTTCCTGCGACTTGCCTGCCGAGTCCCGAGTAGCTTTATTTTCATTTGTCAGTGTAAGGGCCGTGGAGTAGCAGCTGCGAGCTTCCTGGGTTTGCACTAGGAATGCACTCTGGGTAACTTAGACTGAGATTGATGAGGCAGCGCTGCTCCCAGGATCACCTGATGTCGGGAGAAGTGAGGAGAGCCTGACAAAGGAAAGAGTGGAGATTTCGGGTAGTAAGAGGCGGGGTGGCGCCGATTAGGGGCCAATCTTCTCTAGATGTGGGGGAGGTGCCTGAGGATTGGAAAATGGCAAATGTGACACCATTGTTCAAGAAAGGGTGTAAGGACAATCCTAGTAACTACAGGCCGGTCAGTTTAACATCAGTGGTGGGTAAAGTTTTAAAAACAATAATCAAGGAAAAAATTATAAGGCACATGGAGAAGGTTAAGCTAATTAAGGAGAGACAACACGGATTTGTAAAAGGCAGATCATGTTTGACTAATCTAATTGAATTTTTTGATGAAGTAACAGGGAGGATTGATGAAGGGAATGCAATGGATGTTGTCTACATGGATTTTAGGAAGGCGTTTGACAAAGTACCACATAGAAGGCAGGTTAACAAAATTGAGGCTCGTGGAATAGGTGGTTCAGTGGCAGCTTGGATAAGGAATTGGCTTAAGGACAGAAAACAGCAATTTGTGGTAAATGGCTGTTTTTCAGACTGAAGGATGGTAGACAGTGGTGTTCGACAGAAGTTATGCTGAAACTTTATAAAGCACTGGCTAGGTCACAACTGGAGAATTGCGTCCAGTTCTGGTCACCACACTTTAGGAAGGATGTGAAGGCCCTTGAGAGGGTGCAGAGGAGATTTACCAGAATGGTTCTGGGAATGGGGGATCTCAGTTACAAGGACAGGTTGGAGAAGCTGGATTCGTTTTCATTAGAGCAAAGGAGGTTGAGGGGTGATTTGATAGAGGTGTACAAGGTTATGACGGGTTTGGATAGGCTAGACGGGGAAAGGCTGTTCCCACTAGTTGATGGTACAAGGACTAGGGGACACAGATTTAAGGTTTTGGGCAAGAGATACAGGGGGGATGTGAGGAAAAACTTTTTTTACGCAGCGAGTTGTGCGGACCTGGAACTCGCTGCCAACAGAAGTGGTGGAAGCGGAGAAACTCCAATGTTTTCAAGGGGAGACTGGATAAGCACTTGAAGGAAATAAACTTGCAGGGCTATGGGGATAGAGCGGGGGAATGGGACTGACTGGATTGCTCTACAGAGAGCCGGCACGGACTCGATGGGCCGAATGGCCTCCTTCTGTGCCGTTATGACTCTATGCCGTTATGACTCTATGCTTTTTAGCGCATATTTTGCATATTTTGCCATCTGCCTACAAACACCTGGACTAGCTTCTCACAGGGACAGACCACTGGCAGATGTCCGGACCTTCTTCCACCCACTACTTTTTAATAAATGGACATTCCTTCAAACCACGACCCAACATACCACATGACAACACATCAGCCCTCTTTGCCCCTACATGATCCTGCCAATCATCATCATCATCTGACTGAAGTCTTCAGCACCACATAATTGCAGCCTTTGCTATATGTCTCGAACCTCCATCAATAACAAAGAGTCATGTCAGTGCACATTCTCTTTCATTACAGTGAATTGCAAAGTGCACAGAATCAACCTACTTAACATTGTGCTTCTCCAGGGTGCTGACATGTGCCTTTGAAACTTTGATCCTGCACTCCTTCTAGGTGCCACCTGAAGGCCGGGATTGCAGAGGGTTATTGCCTCTTCATTACGAAAACAACATGGGATTGAGGTGTCCCTTGTCTCATGGCAACTTGTTCCCGGCAGGGAAGCATTGTTGACGGCATTTCTGGTGAAAGCGCCTGATCAACCTGTTCCCGAATGTCTCCCATGTTCAACTGGCCCAAATAAACACCCTTAATGAGCAGAGTAATTAAACCTCACTCAGAGTTGGGTGGGTGGTGTGATCTCCAGCCCGCACTCACTGTGTTGGGTGGGTAGTGTAATCTCCAGCCCACACTCACTGTGTTGGGTGGGTAGTGTAATCTCCAGCCCACACTCACTGTGTTGGGCAGGTAGTGTAAACTCCAGCCCGCACTCACTGTGTTGGGTGGGTAGTGTAAACTCCAGTCCGCACTCACTGTATTGGGTGGGTAGTGTAATCTCTAGCCCGCACTCACTGTGTTGGGTGGGTAGTGTAAACTCCAGTCCGCACTCACTGTATTGGGTGGGTAGTGTAATCTCTAGCCCGCACTCACTGTGTTGGGTGGGTAGTGTAATCTCCAGCCTGCACTAACTCACGGTGTTGGGTGGGTAGTGTAATCTCCAACCCGCATTCACTGTGTTCGGTGGGAAGTGTAATCTCCAGCCCGCACTCCTTCATGGCAAATGGAATATAATGTGAAGAAAAGTGAAGTTATCCACTTTGGTCGGAAAAATTGAAAATCAGAGTATTTTTTAAATGGTGAGAGATTGGGAAATGTTGGTGTTCAGAGGGACCTGGGTGTCCTTGTACACGAATCACTGAAAGTTAATATGCAGGTACAGCAAGCAATTAGGAAAACAAATGGTATGTTAGCTTTTATTATAAGAGGATTTGAGTATTAGAGTAAAGACATCTTACTGCAATTATATAGGGATCAGATGAGACCACACCTGGAGTATTGTGTACAGTTTTGGTCTCCTTACCAAAGGAAGATTTCCTTGCCATGGAGGAAGTGCAATGAAGGTTCACCAGACTGATTCCTGGGATGGGGGGATTGTCCTCTGAGGACAGATTGAGTAGACTCGGCCTATATTATCCAGAGTTTAGAAGAATGAGAGGTGATCTCACTGAAACATACAAAATTCTTACAGGGCTTGACAGGGTAGATGCAGGGAGGATGTTTCCCCTGTCTGGGGAATCTAGAACCGAGGTGACAGTCTTAGAATAATGGGTCGGCCATTTAGGACTGAGATGAGTAGAAATTTCTTCACTCATAGAGTAGTGAGACTTTGGAATTCTCTACTCCAGGGGGCTGTGGAGGCTCAGTCATTGAGTAATTCAAGACAGTGATTGATAGATTTTTGAATATTAAGGAAATCAAGGGATATGGGGATAGTGCAGGAAAGTGGAGATGAGGTAGAAGATCAGCCATGATCTTATTGAATGGCGGAGCAGGCTCGAAGGGCCAAATGGCCCACTCCTGCTCCTATTTCTTATGTTCTTATGTACTTCTGGGTTTTGCGCACGCAATCACCCTGTTCCCACTCAGAACCCATCTTTACATTAATATCGGGGCCAGAGTGTCAGTTCACCACCAGTGATCTGTTGTAGACTTTAGGGCCATCGAACCTGTAAAATCTCACCTCCCCAGTGCCCTGAATTTTCATTAAAATCTTTCCTTCCAATTTCTTCCCTAATTCCTATTTTCTTCACTCTCATTTAAAAAATAATCCCACTTTATTTTACTTTTCTTTAAGTGGCACAGTTTTTCTTTCTTTCGAAATGAAGGGTCTTGGACTGGGATCCCCTTTCTCAGTACTTTGCCCTTTTTGTGCCATCTTTATTGATGAGCGTATTTGATGGCCTCGATCTCGGTGCCTGGAGAAAGTTGGGGAATGTGTGGAAGAAAGGCCGAAATGCCCAGGCTCAAATTGAAGCTTTTGGCACCTCCTAGTGGCCCGAGTCTTTCTGTGCAGCTCTTTTCTCGGAGTTGTTCTCCAATGTTTGTCTTTCTGGTGTGTCTGTGGACCCATTCTGCCCACTGCGTTTGTCCATTGAATGTACTGTAATATTATTTAAAACGGATCTTTGTCCTTCTCTCTCTAAATGCAAGCATTGGTTGTCTGGCCTCTTGTGTATCCCCCTCTCCTTGCTCCACTATTGACGGCCGTGCCTTCAGCTGCCTTGGTCCGAAGATCTGAAATTCCCTCCCTAAATCTCGCCGCCTCTCTACCTCTCCTTTATGACCCCTCTAAAACCCCATCTCTTTGACCAAGCTTTTGGTGGCCCCTCCTGATAACTCCTTGTTTGTCTCGCTGTCCAATTATGTCTGATTACGCTCCTGTGAAGCGTCTTGAGATGTTTTTCTATGTTAAAGGCGCTATATAAATGCAAGTTTTTGTTGTTGAAAATGCAAGGGTGTTGCAGAGAAGAAGTGTGCAGAGCCCTCATCCCAATAATGCTGTCAGTTTAACCCCACATCATTCGTTCTGCACGCTGCACACAAACCCAAAGTTAAGCTTCCACATTTTCAAAGTGTTTTGTGGTTGTGGTTTAGTAATTCAGACAAGCCTAGTCTTCACACTGAAGAACTAAAATGTACTCAGTCTAACTGAGTGGATGTTCGAGTTCCGTGCACCATTTAGATTTGCCTTTCACCCCATTATTAAGCCTGCTGACAGATTTCAGGAAAGGACATGTTTGCTTTCCGGTGGGAATGACATCTTTCCCAATACATGTGGGAGAGTTTCCGCTTTGGGACAATCAGGAAATTGCGGCCAAAATGCACTGTTCCTGTTAATCTTCAAGTTTCCACTAAAATGAATTTGCACAATCGCAAACGTAAAATCTTCCATGATCCAGCGTAATCGGCAGCGCAATAGAACCGAATTGTTTCTCTTTTTCCCCTTTCCATTAAAAAGAAAGGGGGAAAAATGTGGTTGATTAACGCCTCCAGGGGGCGCTAACGGGGCGCTTGCAACATAGCGCCCGAGCGCGGTGATTTCAGTGTCACTCGTGAAATTGACCTGTCATTTTGCGGTGGCGCTAAACACTACCGCCATGATCTCCTGCGCCCGCAGATCGTGACGTCATGCAAGAGTGCAACGCCCTGGTAGCGCCCCGGACCGGAAATTGATTCTCACATGTGACGTTGCGGGCACCTCATGAAAATGCAGAGGTGTTCCGAAACCGCAAGCGCTTCCATTCTCTGAATGTCCAGTTGGTGTGTGACCACAGACAGCGCATCCTCGCCGTCAATGCCCGCTATCCTGGCAGCAGCCACGATGCTTTTATCCTGCGCCAGACTGGTGTCACAGACCTCTTCCAACCACCACATCAACCTCGTGGCTGGCTCCTCGGGGACAAGGGTTATCCACTCTACACCTGGCTGATGTCACCGCTCCGTAACCCCAAAACTCCTGCAGAGCTGCAATACAATGAAAGCCATAGCGCCACCAAGAACCTCATTGAGCAAACGATCGGCGTCTTGAAACAACGGTTCCGGTGTCCTGACCACTCTGAAGGAGCCCTGCAGTACTCTCCTGAGCGAGTCTTGCTTTTCGTGTTGTGTGCTGCATGCTTCACAACCTTGCAATTATGAGGACCCAGCCATTGCCACCAGGGATTGGTGCACCAGCTCAGGAGGAGGAGGAGGAGGAAGAGTGAGAGGAGGAGGAGGAGGCAGAGGAAGAGGATGAAGAGGAGGATCAGTAGCACCAATGTGGGAGGGAGGCGCACAATGTTGCCTCTGCAAGGGCCATCCGTGAACGCCTGATAAGAGACCGCTTCTAACGAATGACAGAGAAGATGGCATCTGGGATGAAGAAGCACATCATCGCAAGCATCCCGCACCCCCTATTGCCGGGCAAAGCTCCAATGAGTCTAATCAGCAAAATTGTAAAGTTACAATAAAATGTTTTATTTATATTACAGACTGTGTCTTATTTATTCAGGACAAACAATTAGAACAGACACAACAATTCATAAACTAACAAAACTAATTTTACAACATCGAGATAAGCATCACAACAGTAAACAAATATATTAAGATGAATATCAAACATTCCCACAAACATTCCCCCCATTTATTAATAAATTCTACTTTTCGGCCTTCAAGGGTGACCTCCATCCCCTGCGCACTTCCCCCCTTCCCACCCTAATGCTCCTCCGTAATGTGGCCCCAGTGACTGCAGCAAGGCTGGCGGAAGGCTGCTGAATGCTGGATCCAGAGACTGCAGATGTCCTTGAAGATTGCCCTCAACCAGCTCTGGGCTTGGAGGGCCTGGCTGCAGACTGCACCAACTCTGCATGGGCGGCAGCAGTCTGGGCTGGCTGTGTTACAGGCCGTGGCAAGTGGCAAGTGCAATGGGGAAGTGGCAGTGGTGGGAGCAGGAATGTTGTCATCCTGAGAGAGGACAGCACCTTCCCGCTCGACCGACACACTGCCACTCCCACAATAGTCAGAGGGAGATAGAAGAGCAAATATGTAGGCAAATTTCTGAGAAGTACAAAAATAATAGGGCAGTAATAGTAGGGGATTTCAACTACCCTAATATTAACTGGGATAGAATCAGTGTCAAAGAGGGTGCAGAATTCTTCAAATGCATTCAGGAGAACTTTTTAGCCAGTACGTAGCAAGCCCAACAAGAGAGGCGGCAGTTCTGGACTTGGTTTGAGGGAATGAAGCTGGGCAGGTGGGAGGGGTATCAGTGAGAGACCATTTTGGTGGCAGTGATCATAATTCAGTTAAATTTAGCATAGTTATTGAAAAAAACAAAGACAGACTAGGAGTAAAAGTTCTCAATTGGGGAAAGGCCAATTTTACTAACCTGAGATGCGATTTAGCAAAGGTGGACTGGAAACAGCTACTTGAAGGTAAATCAGTGTCAGAGCAGTGGGGGGCATTCAAGCAGGAGATAGTGAGAGTTCAGAGCAAATATGTTCCCACAAAGAAAAAGGGTAGGCTTCCAAATCTAGAGCCCCCTGGATGTCAAGCGGTATACAGGGTAGGAGGAGGAAAAAAGGGAAGCTTCTGTCAGATACCAAGAGCTAAATATTACAGAAAGCCGAGAGGAGTTTAGAAAATGCAGGGGTGAAATTAAAAAGGAAATTAGGAAAGCAACAAGGGGGCATGAAAAAATATTGGCCAGAAAAATCAAGGAGAACCCAAAGATGTTTTATAAATACATAAAGAGCAAGGGGATAACTAAAGAAAGAATAGGGCCTATTAGAGACCAAAAAGGTAACCTGTGTGTGGAGGCGGAAGACGTGGGTATGGCTCTTAATGAATACTTTGCGTCTGTCTCCACAAAAGAGAGGGATGGTGCAGACATTGTAGTTAAGGATGAGTGTGAAATATTAGATGAAATCAACTTAGTGAGAGTGGAATTATTCAGGGGTTTAGCATCTTTGAAAGTCGATCAATTGCCAGGCCCGAATGAAATCGATCCCAGGCTGTTAAGAGAAGCAAGGGAGGAAATAGCGGAGGCTCTGACCATCATTTTCCAATCCTCTCTGGCCACAGGTGTGGTGCTGGAGGACTGGAGGACTGCTAATGTTGTACCGTTGTTTAAAAAGGGAGAAAGGTATAGATCGAGTAATGACAGGCCAATCAGCCTAACCTCGGTGGTGGGCAAGTTATTGGAAAAAGTTCTGAGGGACAGTATTAATTGTCATTTAGAAATGTGAGAAGTCACACAACACCAGGTTATAGTCCAACAGTTTTATTTGAAATCACAAGCTTTCGGAGCGCTGCTCCTTCGTCAGGTGAAGTGAAGAGATGTATATCGGCACAGCATATATAGTCAGAGAACACTGCCAGACGATTACAGTTAATCTTTCTAACTGCCCTTTATCACACCTCGGCAGAGAGACAATCACGGCAATCAAAGGTGTGAATGGTGTCCAAACAGGTCAGTCAGGAAAACATTACATCAAAGACAATGAGGTGGGGTCACAGATGCTGGTGTCTGTATGGAAAACAAAAAACTTTTTTTGCTGACTGACCTGTTTGGACACCATTCACACCTTTGATTGGCGTGATTGTCTCTCTGCCGAGGTGTGATAAAGGGCAGTTAGAAAGATTAACTGTAATCGTCTGGCAGTGCTCTCTGAGTATATATGCTGTGCCTATATGCATCTCTTCACTTCACCTGACGAAGGAGCAGCCGCTCCGAAAGCTTGTGATTTCAAATAAAACTGTTGGACTATAACCTGGTGTTGTGCGACTTCTCACATTTGTCCACCCCAGTCCAACACCAGCATCTCCACATCACGTCATTTAGAATTAATCAAGGACTGTCAACATGGATTTGTTAAGAGAAGGTCGTGTCTGACTAACTTGATTGAATTTTTTGAGGAGGTAACAAGGAGGGTTGATGTAGTCTACATGGATTATAGCAAGGTTTTTGACAAGGTTCCACATGGCTAACTGGTCAGAAAAGTAAAAGTCCACAGGATCCAAGGGAAAGTGACAAGTTGGATCCAAAATTGGCTCAGCGGCAGGAAGCAAAGGGTAATGGTCGACAGGCGTGTTTCCAGTGGGGTTCTGTAGGGCTCAGGGCTCCCTTTCTTTTTGTGGTATATATCAATGATTTAGACTACAATGTAGGGGGCGTGATTAAGAAGTTTGCAGATGATACAAAAATTGTCTGTGTGGCTGATAGTGAGGAAGAAAGCTGTAGACTGCAGGAAGATATCAATGAAGGTGTTTGGGGAGGGCTAACAAGGCAAGGGAATACACAATAAATGGTAGGATACTGAGAAGTGTAGAGGAACAGAGGGACCTTGAAATGCATGTCCACAGATCCCTGAAGGTAACAGGGCAGGTAGATAAGGTGGTTAAGAAGGCATACGGGATACTTTCCTTTATTAGATGAAGCTTTGAATATAAGAGCAGGGAGGTTATACTTGGACTGTATAAAATGCTAGTTAGGCCACAGCTAGAGTACTGTGTACAGTTCTGGTCACCACACTACAGGAAGGATGTCATTGCACTAGAAAGGGTACAGAGGAGATTTACCAGGATGTTGCCAGGACTGTTGAATTTTAGCTATGAGGAAAGATTGGATAGTCAGGGGTTGCTTTCTTTGGAACAGAGGAGGCTGAGGGGAGACTTAATTGAAGTGTATAAAATTCTGAGGGGCCGAGATAGGGTGGATAAGAAGTATCTATTTCCCTTAGTGTGGAGGTCAATAACCAAGGGGCATAGACTTAAAGTAATTGGTAGAAGGATTAGAGGGGTGTTGAGGAGACTGTTTTCACCCAGAATGTGGTGGGGGTCTGGAACTCACTGCCAGAAAGGGTGGTAGAGGCAGAAGCCCTCAACACATTTAAAAGGTACTTGGATATGCACTTGAAGTGCCGTAACCTACAGGGCTACGGACCAAGAGCTGGAAAGTGGGATTAGGCTGGGTAGCTCTTTTTCGTCCGGCACAGATATGATGGGCCGAATAGCCTCCTTCTTTGCCATAAGTTTCTATGATTCTATGAGACTGGGCTTGTATTCCCTTGAGTATGAAAGTTTAAGGGGTGAACTGTGCTGGCGTGGATTTGTAGTCTAAAGGTGAAGCAATTATGGGTAAGGAGAGTGGACCATCTATGGGGGAGTCAGATTCATCTGCCAGAATCTCTCTGTTAGGAACAGACTCAAGCATTTGACGAGTACGTCTGGTGCACAGAGCTGGATTTGAGCTCAGGCTCATGTATCTAGGGCTCGGTTGTCTTCCAGGACTGGGCTGTGGGAGGAGCAGCCTCAAATTCTGCACATCCACCTTCGAATGGAATATGGTGCGTCTCCACGCAGCGGGCAATGATGGAGGCAGGGATTTTATGGCAGTTAAACTGCTCATCATGCTGCCTGGGGGGAGAGCCTGGTATCTGCTGACCCTCTAATGTATGCTGCATGAGTATAAGAGGGAGGAGGACGTGAAGCAACCTGTTCTCCCAGCTGCACATCTCACATTGCCTCTGTCATTTGCCTGCCCAGAATTGTGACGGCTTCTTTCTCAGAAGCACTTAGAGAATTCCCCAGCCTTTCAATAAAAGTGACTTTCTGGTACAAGAAAGTAAACTAGTATGGTATGTAGCTGGCTGCCATGACATTTTCTCACACGTAGCTGGCAGCAAGCAAGCTATTAATGGGCTGAGATTAATGGTACAAATCATGGGAGACTTGCAGTGCATTCAGTTATGGAAGGTTACGAGGGAAGGTGATGTTGGAAGTGAAGGAAAGGGGTGTGAATGGTCTGGCAGCACCTCCTGTGCATTACTGGTTGACTCAATGGTAATTAATTACCTGTCATGAAGCTTATTCCCATCCATTGCATCTACAAGGACCCTTTTTCAATTTTGGGGCCGACCCTTTTACGTTGCTGCAGCTCTTTAAATGCAGCAGCAGATTACAATTTCTTACTTCCCCTCCTTCAACACCTCCTAATGGGAGCCCGGCCACAATAAACAAATGAGAATGAATACAACGGTAGCTGAAGCAGGAGGTCCTGCCCGGTCACACGTCTAGCATTGAATCCGTCCACTGGGATCTCCATTGGTCAGAACAGGATTGCTATTTATTTCATAATAAATGAGGTAAAATTAAGAATAAACTTATTTACAAATTAAGAATAAACATATTTACAACAAGAATCTCTCAGCACAATCGGAAACACGTGGAGAAGGATCGGTGAGTCTGTCGAGTTGAGTTGGATCGTCCACGCTGGATCCTTAAACAGCAGAGTTTCTCTATCCATGTCCTCCTCCGGGCAGGCTCCGGTGGAATCTGAGAAAGGACGACTGATAAGAAGACCGCATCCCCTCGGAGACGAGGCCCCATGTGTAGGAAGGGCCTGCAGCACTTTTTATACGAGTTGATCCTCCTGGGGAAATCTTTGATGAGCTGTAAGGAAAGGACGTTCAAAAATTCCTCATACATCAGGCTGCCTTCCCGTGAATGCTCCTGAATTATTGCAGAAACCCTCTGTGAGCCGATATATGGGGCGACCGAGCACAGTGTTAAAAGACAGGCCCTCTGGACCTCCTCACTCTCTTCGTCCAGGTGTAGCAACAAACTGACCAGGATCAGGTGGATCTCTTCCAGAAAGGAAGCCCTTGAATCTTCATGTCCACATTTGGCCAAAGTGCCAAACACAGTAAATGCGGCAGCACGAACCTGAGCGGATTTGAACTCAAAGCAACATCGAATTCCTTTTGCTATATCAATGCAAAAGGGTGTGATAGCATTGACACTCAGCTGGTCCAAGAGCTTTGAGAGAGTTGATGTCACTTCAATCATGAATTCCTCTTCTTGATACTCCTTGCTCTGCAGTATGTTACTCATTGCAGCCAACAGGTCTGAAGCATGTCTCTCCATCACTCCAGCTACTCCAGTTGGAATATTCCCCAGGCCTCGAACACACAGCAACCTGACAGCCAGAGTTGAATCAAGTAGACCCGTGAGCAAACTATTCACCAGGATGTTAGTGAGCCGTGCGTGGGAGGTCAATGAATGTTTCAAAAGTTCAGCAAAGAAGGCAGCCACAGTGGCTTTCTGACTCTCCTGTTTAGTTGACAGGACAGGGGCAAGATCCACCACAATCCCAATCAGCTGGTGCTCATTGAATAAGTTCATCGCTCGAGCGAGCAGAGCAATCCCCTTGTGGTAGGTGTGTGGGTCCAACATCAAATCCCAGCCTCCCTTCTCCTGGACGAAATCTACAACCACTTCATTGTGCGCTCGATTCAGCATGGCCCTGAGAGTCTTCACTGACGACAGGCAAAGCTCTGGGCTTTTGCACACTGGTGTTGCTGATCGATTTTCTGACAGCTCTAATTCACAGCAAGGAATAAAGTCAAAAGGCAAATTCACATGGATACAGGAACTGAGATGATTTAATAGAGCACCGAATAACTCCGAATACAAGGAGTTAACAGCCTCTGCAGACTCTGGCTCTGAGACCATCTCGTACAGAGCGCTTATAACAGCCAGAGGATCAGGGCTCTCATCCTCTGTCACTGAATGGCTCCTTTCATTCAATGGCACTGATCTGTTCATGTATGGCATCAGTTGTTTGAATGATGAAAAAGCCAGTTGGGTCTTCTTTGCTACTGAGCGCCAGATGGCGATGGTGCGCTCGTCCACGGGGAACCTGAGGAGACAACGCACAACAGCTGGCAGGTGCTGGGAAGTGAGGAGAGTGAAGGTTTCTAGCACAGTCAGTGTCACTTCCTTTTGTCTGATTGCCGGCATTTGAAGGTGCAGCGCCTCGAGGGTCTCTGAGAGCTGATCCTCCAGCTCAGGGCCACGTCTCGCAACAACAGCTTTCATTATAATAGCAGCTGTATTGGCACAGCTGGGGTGGTGGTCAACCAGCCCTTTGAAGAGCATAAAGAGCAGGTTGGCCAGCTGGTCCCGGGGCAAGTGCTTGGAAATGAGATCTGCGAGCTCGGAGCATCCTTGAAAGAGGACTGTGGTGTCTGTGCTCGCCAATCGTTGGCCAATTCTTTTCACAATCTCTTCCTGCTCATTTTGCTCATCTAGATTCACACCTTCATAACACGCTTGGATCTTTAGGAGGATGTGCAAACTGTCCATTGCCCTCTGCCGTATGGGGAGCAAGGGGTCAACACATCGTGGCAGCAGCTGACCAACTACAGCCCCCAAGTCAATCGGTGCCATTATATTTTCAACATCAAGCTCCTGCCAGTAGAATGTCAGCAGCTTAGAGGTCACGTCTACTGCTCGCTCTCTTTCATAACCCCTCGGTGATATCATCCACTTCTCCAAATATTTGTGTATGGTCTGGAGACCCTCAGGGGACAGGTTCTGCAGCAAAACTTGTTTGAGGAGACTGTATAGAGCAGCCATACTTTCCATGTAAAGAGTCTCTCCTCCTCCTGGGTTAACAGGTGTCCCGTCCTGGTCCTGGTTGGGGTCCACAGGAACCAAACTGAAAATACTCCTCAAGCAGCTTTGAATGAACTGGCAGTTATCAGCTTCATTTAACCGTGGGTTAAGTTGGACAAGATGAAGGCAGGCATTCATTGCCAACTGCCGAATAGGAGTCTGCAGCAGCTCTGTTGGCTCAGCCTCGATAAGTTGTTGCATGTACGTCAGTAGCTCACTTTTCCTGCTGAAATTCAAGGGGAATGTCCGACTGCTGGACTGCACTGCTCTGGCTATCAGAGTCACGGTCTTTATCAGGCTCAATGTCAGAGTCAAGTCCTTTACCTCCTGTCCAAGCTGGCTGAGTTGGTCACTTAACACTGGCAGAATGTGGTCCTCTATTCGGGATAAACAATGGTCTGGTGGAGCATTGATTGCCAGATACCCATAGCTAAGAACCAATGTGCTCTTAGCATCATCCACCTCAAGATCAGACTCATCCTTACGAACACGGAGGAAACTCGTAGACTTCTTCAGGAGGTTTAAGTTATTATAATCCACTAGGCTGCTGAAGGTGGCTTCAAAGTTAGTGATAGAACAGAAACCAATTCCAACAGCCACACCCTCTCTCTCAACGGTCTCCCTGTGCTGAGCATTCTGTAACATTTGCTGAATCTCTTTCTTTATGTCCGTGCTGTCGGAGTGATGTAGCGCCATCCCAAGACATTTATATAGAAACCCCTTCTGTTGTGGATAACTGTGGGAGATTGTGATCTGTTGCTTTATTTGATCGATCAACTGGCATGTCCACTGCTCGTCCTCAATTATATTCAGTGTTTCGGACAAAAGCAGGATCAGTTTCTCCTCCCATTCTTGCTGGGGCAGGGTCTTCTCTGAACTCTCCACCAAGTTATTAAGTAACAATGGGATCTCCTCCTCCCACATCTTCACTATTGCTGCGTGAATATTCAGGCTCACGGCCTGTAGTAGCCTCAGTGCAGCAGCACCACGGCCTTCTCCCTCATAGGGACAACAAGCTAGAATCAGAAGCCGTGTCAGCAGTGCCTGAGGTTTCGGGAGATTTGCAATTTGTTTATAAAGGAGGAAATACTTCTCATCTCCTGCTTGCAGCTTCTTCGTTGCAAGTCTTGTTAAACATTGAGAAACCATTGTTAGCCCTTTGGTGTATTGAGGTAAAGTCATGATGTGTAAAAGGAATGGCCAGAGTACATCCTCCATACTCTCCAGAGCTGTCAGAGTCAACATCATGACTTCACACATTGGACTCAAGTCTTCATGGGTAACCTGATCTCCATCATTAGCCAATGGGATTTGGTTCCCTGAGTCTGTGGAGAGAACATACTGTTTCAGGATAAACTCCACCATTATTCTTCCTCCCTCGAGATCTAGGTAACCTTCGTGGGCCATGGCACCAATTGTCTCCACAATCAGCTTCTTGACATTGTTGTTGTTGTCTCGAAGCGTTAGTTTTAAACCAGCCACAATTTGGGCCTTCTTCCTTTCCAGCTGTGAAGGGACAGCCCTGATAAGGTGCTTGAGGACACTTAGTGTTCCCAGTCTAGATTGTGGATTGTTGGTTTCCAGCTGGGGGAGAAGGAATTCCATCAGTGAGTCAGCATGATCTTGGGCCAGAAGAGTGTAGCAGCCAAGGATCCGATTGCGATTCTCTGCAGCGAGCCGGTTATCGCAATCCACTGGAATACAAAACTGTTCCTGCAAGTTGCTAAGCAGACCCTCCATCTGTGTTCTAAGACTTTTGCTTCCCATATTGACAGCAGTAGCTACAATCTGACACAGACTACGGGTGATAGCAAGGTGTTGGGATTGAAATTTATACAGAACCAGGATTCCAGCAATTAACCTTGGCAATTCTACCTCTAGGCTGTCTTTGGGCATCAAGGAGGTGGAGTAGCCCAGAGCTTCCACTATTATGATATTTAATGGAGACTCCTCCTTCTCAAGCCACTTATTGAAAAGGAAATCATAAGAAATGTTCATCTCATTGGCGAAGGATTCTTTAGTCACTGTTGTCTGTGGGTGCTTCTCTACATCATCCACGTAGAGTAGAATGTTCTTGCTAAAAGCGCCCAGTGCTGCGGCAAACACTGATTTATGGTAGTCTAGCCTGACCTTCATCAGTACTGGAATCATAATCTCCAGGATGGGCTTTATTAAAGGTACCATCTCATGGACATGGGCTGATGACAGCCTTATCAATGTTTTGACCTTAAAAACATGGGTTAGATATCCTTTCTTCATATCTTCCAGTGTAAAAGCCAGCACTTTTTCTAAAAATCCTAAGCCGATGGCAACCAGGAGGTTACATGCAGCTTCCTGGCTTTGCTTATGCGCCTCGATCAACGTGGTCGCTCTGAGGGAAGCCATAACGATGAGAGAGTCAGCCACATGGTGTTGAATGAAGCTGACTTTGTCTTGGACGATCATCTCCATGGTGTTCAGAATGACTGTGCTCTGTTCATCCGGGAGCCAGACACGTTGCCAGAGGTAGCGACGGCAAGTGAGGAGGACAAATTCTGGCCACTGCTGACCCAGTCTATATATAGTCTGGGATATTTCTCGTCGAGTGTTGTCATCATCATCGACCAGTCTCTTTAACAGAGCCATCAAGAAAGCGCCAATTTTTCTCCCTGGTTCTTGCGCCATTCTTGGGGTCTCGGTAGATTTGTCTGCAATGTGTAATATCACTACAGCAGGGGTATAAGGACAGAAGAAAAGACCATTTGACGCATTGACTTCAGCTCTAGAAAACCAGCACCCCCCAGCCAAGGCACCGCCTGTATGGTGAACTCCTCCAATATCTGGAATTCATCCCATTACCTGGTGGATCATTCCAAATGTTGGTCACCCTTTGAGTTAGAAATGCACTTTTCATTCATTTTAATGAGGTCTCTTTTTCTTCACTTGGCATGACAGGACTCAGTGAAATATTCTGGGTTCACCTTCTCTGTGTCAATGATTGGCTTTCTTTTCTATCAATGTTTTGCATCAATTACAAAGTGAGGAGTGTGGGGTGTGACAGACGTGTGCTAGACCCAAGGTTTCTTTCTGTGTAGTGGTGGACCTCTCATGAGATGACATGTTGGGTGAGGTGGGGTAATGGTGGAGGTGAGGTGCTGTGATTGAAGGTGTTGATGTCGTACAGCAAGTAGTTTCTGAATGAAGTGAGAGATTGAATTTGTGTGGGTGTGAGATTGCAGATGGTGAGTGATGGGGAGTGTGGTGTGTCTGAGAGTACGGGAGTGGTGTGTGAGATCGAGATGGTGAGTGATGGGGAGTGTGGTGTGTCTGAGAGTACGGGAGTGGTATGTGAGATCGAGATGGTGATTGATGGGGTAGGTGGTGTGTCTGAGAGTATGGGAGTGGTGTGTGAGATCGAGATGGTGAGTGATGGGGTAGGTGGTGTGTCTGAGAGTACGGGTGTGGTGTGTGAGATCGAGATGGTGAGTGATCGGGTAGGTGGTGTGTCTGAGAGTATGGGAGTGGTGTGTGAGATCGAGATGGTGAGTGATGGGTAGGTGGTGTGTCTGAGAGTACGGGAGTGGTGTGTGAGATCGAGATGGTGAGTGATGGGGAGTGTGGTGTGTCTGAGAGTACGGGAGTGGTGTATGAGATCGAGATGGTCAGTGATGGGGAGTGTGGTGTGTCTGAGAGTACGGGAGTGGTGTGTGAGATCGAGATGGTGAGTGATGGGGAGTGTCATGTGTCTGAGAATACGGGAGTGGTGTGTGAGCTCGAGATGGTGAGTGATGGGGAGTGTGGTGTGGTGTGTCTGAGAGTACAGGAGTGGTGTGTGTGATCGAGGTGGTGAGTGATGGGGAGTGTGGTGTGTCTGAGAGTACAGGTGTGGTGTGTGAGATTGGAGATGAGGAGTGATGGGGAGTGTGGTGTGTCTGAGAGTACGGGTGTGGTGTGTGTGATCGAGATGGTCAGTGATGGGGAGTGTGGTGTGTCTGAGAGTACGGGTGTGGTGTGTGTGATCGAGATGGTGAGTGATGGGGAGTGTGGTGTGTCTGAGAGTACGGGTGTGGTGTGTGTGATCGAGATGGTGAGTGATGGGGAGTGTGGTGTGTCTGAGAGTACGGGTGTGGTGTGTGAGATCGAGATGGTGAGTGATGCGGAGTGTGGTGTGTCTGAGAGTACGGGAGTGGTGTGTGAGCTCGAGATGGTGAGTGATGGGGAGTGTGGAGTGTCTGAGAGTACGGGAGTGGTGTGTGAGATCGAGATGGTGAGTGATGGGGAGTGTGGTGTGTCTGAGAGTAGGGGTGTGGTGTGTGGGATTGGAGATGGTGAGTGAAGGGGAATGTGGTGTGTCTGAGAGTACGGGTGTGGTGTGTGAGATTGGAGATGGTGAGTGATGGGGAATGTGGTGTGTCTGAGAGTACAGGAGTGGTATGTGAGATCGAGATGGTGATTGATGGGGTAGGTGGTGTGTCTGAGAGTACGGGTGTGGTGTGTGTGATCGAGATGGTCAGTGATGGGGAGTGTGGTGTGTCTGAGAGTACGGGTGTGGTTTGTGTGATCGAGATGGTGAGTGATGGGGAGTGTGGTGTGTCTGAGAGTACGGGTGTGGTGTGTGAGCTCGAGATGGTGAGTGATGGGGAGTGTGGAGTGTCTGAGAGTACGGGAGTGGTGTGTGAGATCGAGATGGTGAGTGATGGGGAGTGTGGTGTGTCTGAGAGTAGGGGTGTGGTGTGAGATTGGAGATGGTGAGTGATGGGGAATGTGGTGTGTCTGAGAGTACGGGTGTGGTGTGTGAGATTGGAGATGGTGAGTGATGGGGAATGTGGTGTGTCTGAGAGTACAGGAGTGGTATGTGAGATCGAGATGGTGATTGATTGGGTAGCTGGTGTGTCTGAGAGTACGGGTGTGGTGTGTGTGATCGAGATGGTCAGTGATGGGGAGTGTGGTGTGTCTGAGAGTACGGGTGTGGTTTGTGTGATCGAGATGGTGAGTGATGGGGAGTGTGGTGTGTCTGAGAGTACGGGTGTGGTGTGTGTGATCGAGATGGTCAGTGATGGGGAGTGTGGAGTGTCTGAGAGTACGGGAGTGGTGTGTGAGATCGAGATGGTGAGTGATGGGGAGTGTGGTGTGTCTGAGAGTACGGGAGTGGTGTGTGAGATCGAGATGGTCAGTGATGGGGAGTGTGGTGTGTCTGAGAGTACGGGAGTGGTGTGTGTGATCGAGATGGTGAGTGATGGGGAGTGTGGTGTGTCTGAGAGTACGGGAGTGGTGTGTGAGATCAAGATGGTCAGTGATGGGGAGTGTGGTGTGTCTGAGAGTACGGGAGTGGTGTGTGAACTCGAGATGGTGAGTGATGGGGAGTGTGGAGTGTCTGAGAGTACGGGAGTGGTGTGTGAGATCGAGATGGTGAGTGATGGGGAGTGTGGAGTGTCTGAGAGTACGGGTGTGGTGTGTGTGATCGAGATGGTCAGTGATGGGGAGTGTGGTGTGTCTGAGAGTAGGGGTGTGGTGTGTGTGATCGAGATGGTGAGTGATGGGGAGTGTGGTGTATCTGAGAGTACGGGTGTGGTGTGTGAGATTGGAGATGGTGAGTGATGGGGAATGTGGTGTGTCTGAGAGTACAGGAGTGGTATGTGAGATCGAGATGGTGATTGATGGGGTAGGTGGTGTGTCTGAGAGTATGGGAGTGGTGTGTGAGATCGAGATGGTGATTGATGGGGTAGGTGGTGTGTCTGAGAGTACGGGAGTGGTGTGTGAGATCGAGATGGTGAGTGATGGGGAGTGTGGTGTGTCTGAGAGTATGGGAGTGGTGTGTGTGATCGAGATGGTCAGTGATGGGGAGTGTGGTGTGTCTGAGAGTACGGGAGTGGTGTGTGAGATCGAGATGGTGAGTGATCGGGTAGGTGGTGTGTCTGAGAGTACGGGAGTGGTGTGTGAGATCGAGATGGTCAGTGATGGGGAGTGTGGTGTGTCTGAGAGTACGGGAGTGGTGTGTGAGATCGAGATGGTGAGTGATGGGGAGTGTCGTGTGTCTGAGAGTACGGGCGTGATGTGTGAGATCGAGATGGTGAGTGATGGGGAGTGTGGTCTGTCTGAGAGTACAGGTGTGGTGTGTGAGATTGGAGATGGTGAGTGATGGGGAGTGTGGTGTGTCTGAGAGTACGGGTGTGGTTTGTGTGATCGAGATGAGGAGTGATGGGGAGTGTGGTGTGTCTGAGAGTATGGGAGTGGTGTGTGTGATCGAGATGGTCAGTGATGGGGAGTGTGGTGTGTCTGAGATTACGGGAGTGGTGTGTGAGATCGAGATGGTGAGTGATCGGGTAGGTGGTGTGTCTGAGAGTACGGGAGTGGTGTATGAGATCGAGATGGTCAGTGATGGGGAGTGTGGTGTGTCTGAGAGTACGGGAGTGGTGTGTGAGATCGAGATGGTGAGTGATGGGGAGTGTCGTGTGTCTGAGAATACGGGCGTGATGTGTGAGATCGAGATGGTGAGTGATGGGGAGTGTGGTGTGTCTGAGAGTACGGGAGTGGTGTGTGAGTTCGAGATGGTGAGTGATGGGGAGTGTGGTGTGGTGTGTCTGAGAATACGGGAGTGGTGTTTGTGATCGAGGTGGTGAGTGATGGGGAGTGTGGTCTGTCTGAGAGTACAGGTGTGGTGTGTGAGATTGGAGATGGTGAGTGATGGGGAGTGTGGTGTGTCTGAGAGTACGGGTGTGGTTTGTGTGATCGAGATGGTGAGTGATGGGGAGTGTGGTGTGTCTGAGAGTACGGGTGTGGTGTGTGTGATCGAGATGGTGAGTGATGGGGAGTGTGGTGTGTCTGAGAGTACGGGTGTGGTGTGTGAGATCGAGATGAGGAGTGATGGGGAGTGTGGTGTGTCTGAGAGTACGGGTAGTGGTGTGTGATGGTAGATTCTCCAATATGAGTGGTATCCAGGCCCCAGCTCACCAGCTTCTCTGGTGCTCCATTGATGTACCCAGAGGAAATTGAGGTAAGGTGGCCTGGTATGTCACCTACAGCCACTATAGCGGACGACACAGATCCTGTCAGAATTGTGCGCATGCTTCCTGCCCGAAATTTTGGGGACTTAGGAGGGTATGTAGCGCCTGAAAAACATGGGCCATGCATCCCAATTTCAAGACCAAAATCATCTAGTATAAACAGTTAAGAACTTGGATCTCCTGGATCCCCCTGTGATCCTGACCTAAAACACACCCCCTGTGCTCCTGGATCCCCATTTCTCCTGAAATTCGACAGCCCTGCTAGTGCTGCTGGAAGCTAGGACCTTCTCTCACTGCTCCCAAATACCTGGGAGTTTTCAGACCCTCCCCAGTGCCTCCAGACCCTCCCCAGGGCCTCCAGACCCTCCCCATGACCTCCAAACCCTCCCTGGGGCCTCCAGAACCTCCCCAGCATCTCCAGACCCTCCCCAGTGCCTCCAGACTCTCCCCAGTGCCTCCAGTGTCACGTGTCAGGAATCACACTCTCTGTGTCACACTCACACTTCACTCACTCTAATATCATATTCAGAAAGTTTGAAGAAATCACAATTCAAGTGCTTCATAGCTTACCAATCAGAATAACAATAATCAATTCTACACAGAAACAAATCAGCTGCTCCCAGGTAAACAGCACAATTTATAGCATAACAAACATGTAAAAACATTAAAAATCTGCTCAATATATTCTAATTTTCCCAGAAATGTTCTGCCATGGGGCCTATGTTTATGATTCTATGAGCCTGTTCCACCATTCCCCCACCCCCATAGATGGGATATTGTGTGTGGGTCACGGATTGTTAACAGGTTTATTGGGTATGAAGTGAATCGTGACACTGTCATGACTTCTGGATTTCGTCCAGTCCAATGCTGACACTTTCCACACACGCACCGAACTTTCCGAGAAATCAACCAGGTCTAGAGGGAGGAGAGGGAGAACGTGGTGTGGGTGTAAAGGGGGTGGGGTTGGAAGAACGTGATCTGTCCTACCATCTGGATCACGTTCTCGCTCTCACTCCCCCACCCCTTTAGACCTGGATCACGTTCTTCCCCCATCCCCACTGTGCTCGCCATGCTCTTTACCCCCACCCCCGAGTTCCTGACCTCTCTCCCACCCCCGAGTTCCTGACCTTCTCTCCCACCCACCCCCGAGTTCCTGACCTTCTCTCCCACCCACCCCCGAGTTCCTGACCTCCTCTCCCCTCCCATCTTATCCTCTCTCCCCATCCAATCCCCTCTCTATCCCCACTCTCTCTGCCCATTCTGATTCCCTCTCTCTCTCTCTCCCCCTTCTCTATCATCCACCTCCGATTCCCTCTCTCTCTCTCCACTCAATGATCCCCTCTCTCTCTCTTCCCCTTGGATTTCCTCTCTCTCCCCCTCCAATCCCTTCTCTCTCCCCCTCTGATCCCCACTCTCTCTCCCCCTCCAAAATCTTCCCTCTCCCCCTCTGATTCCCTCTCTCTCTCCCCTACGATCCCCTCTATCTTCCCCGTCCGATTCCCTCTCTCTCTCTCCCCCTCCAACCTCCTCTCTCTCTCTTCCCCTCCAATACCCTCTCTCTCTCTCTCTCCCCCCTCTCCGATCCCTTCTCTCTCCCCCTCCATCCCCTCTCTCACCCCTCCGATTCCCATCTCTCTCTCCGGGCTCTGATTCCATTTCTCTCCCGCCTACGATCCCCTCTCTCTCACCCCGTCCGATTCCCTCTCTTCCCCCACCGAATCCCTCTCTCTCGCCCTCCGATTCCCTCTCTCCCCCCTCTGAATCCCTCTCTCTCCCCCTCCGATTCCCTCTCTCTCTCCCCCCTCCGATTCCCTCTCTCTCTCTCCCCTCTCCGATTCCCTCACTCTCTCCCCCCTCCGATTCCCTCTCTCTCTCCCCCCTCCGATTCCCTCCCTCTCTCCCCCCTCCGATTCCCTCTCTCTCCCACCTCTCTCCCCCCTCCGATTCCCTCTCTCTCTCCCCTCCTCTCTCCCCCCTCTCTCTCCCACTTCGATCCTCTCTCTTCGCACCCCCCACCCTGCCGTGTCACCACCCGATATAGTGAGCTTCTCCTTACGGAGCTGAGGAAAGGGTGACCAGGGTGCCGGCAGTAACTGTTGGGTACTGAGCATGTGCAGCTTGGGTAAACAGCGCTCATGCACAGAAGAGGATCGGGTGCGCATGCACGGCTCTGTGATTCCGCGTGCATGCACTGAAGGCCGCAAAGATGTTAGTGCAGATAATCACAGCATCGTTTTAATTGCTGTGACTATTCCTGTTCAATCTGAAGGGAAATCTCACTGTTAAGGCATTTCAATTCTTGGGGTAAGTTTCAACTAAGGATTCCTTCTTTCGTTTACTCACAGTCTGAAGTCACTCTTTGTCTCCTCGATGACTTTTGCCTGATATTGTGAGGAAGAATTATCTCCTCGGTTAGAATGTGATTAATTTAAGAACTGAATTCTGTAAACAAACAAATTTTGATCACAACAGATTCGGATCAATTAACGAACTGAATTCTGGAAACAAATGGTTTTGAGCACCACAGTTCCTGATGAGTTTAAAACTGAAATAACAACAGAAAATGCTGGAAATACTCAGCAGGCCAGGCAGGATCCGTGGAGAGAGAAACAGAGTTAACGTTTCCAGCCTGGGACCCTTCATCAGAACTGGAAAAAGCTGGAGATGTAACAGATATTAAGCAGGTGCAGAGACAGGGGGGGGTTTAGGAGGGGAGGAAGGAGTTGAAAGAACATACTGTGCTTATGTAAGAGGCAGGAAAGATAAAATGTTGCAAATGGGAATGGCAAAATCATACAGCATGAAAAATGGGGGCAGGGATTATTGTCTGAAATTGTTGAACTCGATGTTAAGTCCGGAAGGCTGTAAAGTGCCTAATCGAAAGATGAGGTGCTGTTCCTCGAGCTTACGTTGAGCTTCATTGGAACAATGTAATAGGCCGAGGACAGAGAGATCAGAGTGGGAGTGGAGCGGAGAATTAAAGTGACAGGCGACCGGAAGCTCAGGCTCCCCCTTACGGACTGAACGGAGGTGTTCCGCAAAGCGGTCACCCAATCTGCGTTTGGTCTCCCCAATGTAGAGGAGACCGCATCGTGAGCAGCGAAATCAGTATATTAAATTGCAAGAAGTACAAGTAAATCGCTGTTTCACCTGGAAGGGGTGTTTGGGGCCCTGGACAGTGGGAAGGGAGGAGGTAAAAGGGCACGTGTTGCATCTCCTGCGCTTGCACGGGAAGGTGCCAGGCGAAGGAGAAGGGCTGTTAGGGGTGATTGAGGAGTGGACCAGGGTGTCGCGGAGGGAGCGGTCCCTTCGGAATGCTGAAAGGGGAGGTGAGGGGAAGATGTGTTTGGTGGTGGGATCACGTTGGAGGTGGCGGAAATGGCGGCGGATTATCTGTTGAATGTGGAGGCTGGTGGGATGAAAGGTGAGGATAAGGGGAACCCTATCGTGGTTCCAGGAGGGAGGGGCAGGGGTGAGGGCTGAAGTGCGGGAAATGGAACGGACACGGTCAAGGGCCGTGTCAACCACAGTAGAGGGGAATCCTCGGTTGAGGAAAAAGGAAGACATGTCGGAAGCACTGGTATGGAAGGTGGCATCGTCAGAACAGACGCGGCGGAGACGGAGAAACTGGGAGAATGGAATAGAGTCCTTACAGGAAGCGGGGTGGGAGGAAGTGTAGTCCAGGTAGCTGTGGGAGTCAGTGGGCTTGTAGTGGATGTTTGTCGAAAGCCGATCGCCAGAAATGGAGACGGAGAAGTCAAGGACAGAAAATGTACCCTTCAGGTTTAGTGCAGGAAACTTAGGCAGCAGCGGCTTTAGGACCATGCAATTGGATGGGGCTCCGAGCCAATCATGGACCCCGAGTGGATCCAGTAATAGGACAGTTAAGAAATGGGAATGGCTGATCCCTGATCATTTAGTCAACTATTTTTAAATTATGTATTAGGAAGGAGCATAGGAACAGGAGTAGGCCATCCAGACCCTTGAGCCTGTTCACCATTCAATTAGATCATGGCTGACCTGTTTCTCAACTCGATCAACCCTCTTTGGTTCCCTAAGCCTTACTACCCTTGCCTAACAAAAATCAATCAATCTCAGTTTTGAAATTTTCTATTGACACCCAGCAACAGATTTTGGGCAAGAGAGTTCCAGATTTCCACAAAGTACTTCCTAACCCGTTGCTCACCCATCCCAAGTGCTTGGCAACATGCCCGCCTGCCTGTGCAGAATTGCTTTCTGCCCCACCTATTTGCCCACCCATCGACACGCAGAAGCCGTGCACTTACTAACCCACTTGTCTCTCCACCCACGCTGCCTCCCAACCTCCTTGCATGCCCGACACCAGAGCTTTGTCACACTGGTATATGTGAGGCCTCACCAGGGCCTGGTGTCTCCCAAAATCCTTCCGCTACACCGCTCATAAATGCTCTCTAATTCCAAGTTTTTACTCCAATGCCTTCTTTCGTTCCACCTTCTAGCCTGAATTCCAGTTGATATTCCTCTAATTAGGGCTCCTTTTATATGAACCTTCCATTACTGTACCCACTGCCCTGTACACCTCCTCTCTGGTTTCTTTCAACAATGTTTTATAGATGCCTTCTGAGACATGGAGATTAAGGGGCTGATTCTCCCTGGCTGCTAATGATAGGAAGTAAGAGGGGAGGCAATGAACACTGGGCCAATGACCCATTTACATCACTCCAGGATTACCTGGGCCTTCCCCAAAGGGCCGGCCCTGGGCCTGGACCTCGGCCTGCTCGGGTTCCCATGGAAACGAGGCAGCAGGGAGGCATTCCTGGCTCTTCAGTCCCATTTCCCTGTCCTTGTTTTAATTGCTGTGACTATTCCTGTTCAATCTGAAGGGAAATCTCACTGTTAAACCATTTTAATTCTTGGGGTAATTTTCAACTAAGGATTCCTTCTTTCATTTACTCACAGTCTGAAGTCACTCTTTGTCTCCTCGATGACTTTTTCCTGATGTTGTGAGGGAGAATTATCGCTTCGGTTATAATTTGATTAATTTAAGAAAATAAATCAGTAAACAAACAATTATTGATCACAACAGATTCGGATCAATTTACGAACTATATTCTGGAAACAAATGTTTTTCAGCACCACAGTTCCTGATGAGTTTAAAACTGAGTTGTGTAAACAAACGATTTCGATCTGCACAGATTCTGAAGACTTTGGTAAGGTTTAAACAAACTTGCCCCTTACTTGTCGAGAGCTTTTCAGCATCTGCACTTCAGCTACTGGTGAAACCCACTTCCCCCTGTGTTGCCATGGTTTTCACTGTGATGTCATGTGACATAACTCCTCAGTCACAATGTGGAGGGTGATGCAGGCCCGAGGTTGAGAGCCCATATATGGACTGCAAGCTGTTTGAGGCTGGCTGGGGTTAAGCACAAACCTGAGATACACTGGGGGCAATTTTAATCTAAGCCGCCCGTCGGGAAACTGACGGGATTTGGTACAACGCTGGTTTTGCACCCGCTCGATTTCACTATCCATTGAAGTCATCATGTGGAACATAAACACCAGCATAGAACTGATGGGCTGAATGGCCTGTTTCTATGCTGTAAATTCTATGTCATTCTATGTAAATGCATGGGAAAACCACCACCTCCAAGTTCCCCTCCAAGTCACACACCATCCTGACTTTGAAGTATATCGCCGATCCTTCATCGTCGCTGGGTCAAAATCCTGGAACTCCCTCCCGAACAGCACTGTGGGAGTACCTTCACCACATGGACTGCAGCGGTTCAAGAAGGCGGCTCACCACCACCTTCTCAAGGGCAATTAGTGATGGGCAATAAATGCTGGCCTTGTCAGCGACGCCCACAACCCATAAACGAATTTTTTAAATGTCCTAATTGGCCGACCCATTATTCTGAGACTGTGACCCTTGATTCTGGACTCCCCAGCCAGGAGAAACATCCTCCCTGCATCTACCCTGTCAAGCCCTGTAAGAGTTTTGTATGTTTCAGTGAGATCACCTCTCATTCTACTAAACTCTAGAGAATATAGGCCAAGTCTACTCAATCTCTCCTCATACGACAATCCCCCCATCCCAGGAACCAGCTTGGTGAATCTTCGTTGCACTCCCTCTATGTATATCCTTCCTTAGGTAAGGAGACCAAAACTGTACACAATACTCCAGATGTGGTCTCACCAGGGCCCTATAAAATTGCAGTAAGACGTCTTTACTCTTATACACACATCCTCTTGTAATAAAGGCCAACATACCATTTGCTTTCCTAATTACTTGCTGTACCTCCATGTTAACTTTTAGTGATTCTTGTACAAGGACCCAGGTCCCTCTGAGCACCAACATTACCGATTCTTTCACCATTTAAAAAAAACACCGATTTTCTGTTTTTCCTACCGAAGTGGATAACTTCACATTTCTCCCCATTATATTCCATCTGCCATGTTCTTGCCCACTCACTTAGCCTGTCTATATCCCCTTGAATCCTCCTTGCATCCTCCTCACAACTTACATTCCATCCCAGCTTTGTATCATCAGCAAATCTGGATATTTTATATTTGATCCCCTCATCCAAATCATTGATGTAGATTGTGAATAGCTGAGGCCCAAGCACTGATCCTTGCGTTACCCCACTAGATACAGCCTGCCAACCTGAAAATGACCCGTTTATTCCTACTATCTGTTTTCTGTCAGTTAACCAATCCTCAATCCATGTTAGTATATTACCCCCAATCCCATGAGCCCTAATTTTGTTTAATAACCTCTTGTGTGGCACCTTATTGAAAGCCTTCTGAAAATCCAAATACACCGCATGCACTGGTTTCCCCTTATGTATTCTGCTAGTTACAACCTCAAAAATCTCTAACAGATTCGTCAAACACGATTTCCCTTTCATAAAACCGTGTTGACTCTGCTCAATCCTGTTATTATTTTCTAAGTGCCCTGTTACCACGTCCTTAATAATGGATTCTAGCATTTTCCCTGCTACTGATGTCAGGCTATCTGGTCTGTAGTTACTCGTTTTCTCTCTCCCTCCTTTCTTAAATAGTGGGGTTACATTTGCTACCTACCAATCTGCAGGAACCATTCCAGAATCTATGGAATTTTGGAAAATGACGACCAATGCATCCACTATCTCTACAGCCACCTCTTTCAAAACCCTAGGATGCGGGCCATCAGGTCCAGGAGCTTTATCGGCTTTCAGTCCCATTAATTTCTCCAGTACTATTTTTTACTTCCTTTCATTAGCAGCCGGTGAGAATCAACCCCTTAATCTCCATGTCCCAGAAGCCATCTATAAGACATTGCTGAAAGGAACCAGAGAGGAGGTGTACAGCGCAGCGGGTACAGTAATGGAAGGTTCATATAAAATGAGCCCTAACTAAAGGAATATCCATTGGAATTCAGGCTAGAAGGGGGAACGAGGGAAAGAATTGGATTAAAAACTAGGAACCAAAGAGCATTTATGAGAGGTGTGGAGACGGGAGTGGGGAGGGGGTCGATTTTGGGAGACAACAGCCCCTGGTGAGGCCTCACATTTACCAGTGGAACAATGCAGGGAGGTTGACCCCCAGCTTCGACAGATTTTTGGGTGAGAGAGTTCCAGATTTCCACTACTGTTTGTGTGAAGAAGTGTTTCCAATAATAAAGAGAGAGAAGATGAATTATGAGAGTAAACTGGCAAGAAATATTAAAACAGAAAGTAAGAGCTTCTACAGGTATATAAAAAGGAAGAGAGTAGCTAAAGTAAACATTGGTCCCTTAGAGGATGAGAATAGAGAATTAATAATGGGGAACGGGGAAATGGCGGAGACTCTGAACATGGTAGAAGACACTAACAACATCCCAATAATGGACAATCAAGGGGCCACATGGAGGGGGGAACTAAAGACAATCACTATCACTAAGGAAAAAGAACTTGGTAAAATAATGGGACTAAAAGACGACAAGTCCCCTGGACCAGATGGCCTGCATCCCAGGGTCTTAAAAGAAGTGGCTGCAGAGATAGTGGATGCATTGGTTGCAATGTACCAAAATTCCCTGGATTCTGGAGAGAAGGTCCCAGCAGATTGGAAAACTGCAAATGTAACAACCCTATTTAAGAAAGGAGGGAGACAGAAAGCAGGAAACTATAGACCAGTTAGCCTAACATATGTCGTTGGGAAAATGCTGGAGTCCTTCATTAAGGAAGCAGTAGCAGGGCATTTGGAAAATCATAATGCAGTCAAGCAGAGTCAGCATGGTGTTATGAACGGGAATCATGTTTAACAAATTTGCTGGAGTTCTTTGAGGATGTAACGAGGAGGGTGAATAAGGCTGAGCCAGTGGATGTGGTGTATTTGGATTTCCAGAAGGCATTCGATAAGGTGCCACATAATAATTTACTGCGTAAGATAAGAGCTCACGGAGTTGGGGGCAATATATTAGCATGGATAGAGAATTGGCTAACTAACAGAAAGCAGAGAGTCGGGATTAATGGGTCATTTTCCTGTTGGCAAACGGTAACTAGTGGGGTGCCACAGCGATTGGTGCTGGGGCCTCAACTATTTACAATCTACATTAATGACTTGGATGAAGGGATTGGGTGTAATGAAGCCAAGTTTGCGGATGATACAAAGATGGGTGGGAAAGCAAGTTGTGCAGAGGACTCAAAGAATCTGCAAAGGGGTGTAGACAGGCTAAGTGAGTGGGCAAATATTTGGCAGATGGAGTATAATGTGGGAAAATGCGAGGTTATCCACTTTGGCAGGAAAAATTAAAAGATGAAAATTATTATTTAAATGGAGAGAGATTACAAAATGCTACAGTTCAGAGGGACCTGGGGGTCCTTGTGCATGAAACACAAAAAGTTAGCATGCAGGTGCAGCAAGTAATCAAAAAGGCAAATGGAATGTTGGCCTTTATTGCAAGGGGGTTGGAGTATAAAAACAGGAAAGTCCTGCTACAGCTGTACAGGGTATTGGTGAGACCACACCTTGAGTACTGCATACAGTTTTAGTTTCCTTATTTAAGGAAGGATATACTTGCATTGGAGGCAGTTCAGAGACGATTCACATGGTTGATTCCTGAGATGAGGGGGTTGACTTATGAAGAAAGGTTGAGCAGGTTGGGCCTATACTCATTGGAATTTAGAAGAATGAGAGGTGATCTTATTGAAACATATAAGATACTGAGGGGGTTCGACAAGGTAGATGCAGAGAGGATGTTTCTCCCTCGTGGGGGAATCTAGAACTCGGGGGCATAGTTTCAGAATAAGGGGTCGCCCTTTTAGAACTGAGATGAGGAGGAATTTCTTCTCTCAGAGGGTCGTAAATCTGTGGAACTCTCTGCCCCAGAGAGCCGTGGAGGCTGAGTCATTAAATACATTTAAGTTGGAGGTAGACACATTTTTACAAGATAAGGGAGTCAAGGGTTCTGGGGAGCCGGCAGGGAAGTGGCTTTGAGCCCAAGATCAGCCATGATCTTATTGAATGGCGGGACAGGCTCGAGGGGCCAAGTGGCCTATTCCTGCTCCTATTTCTTATGTTCCTGCCTCGTTGCTCACCCATCCCAAGTGCTGGCAAATTTGCCCGCATGCCTGTGCAGATTTGCTTTCTGCCCCACCTACTCGTCCATCCATTGACCCGGAGAACCTGTGCACTTACCAACCCCTCTTTTCTCTCCACCCACACTGCCTCCCAACCTCTCTGCATTGTTTCACTGGTAAATGTGAGGCCTCACCAGTTCCTAGTTTTTAATCCAATTCTTTCCCTCGATAGCCGGGATGTTGTCGGGGCCCACAGACTTTGCTTTATCCAGTGCGCTCAGCTGTTTCTTGATATCACGTGGAGTGAATCGAATTGCCTGAAGACTGTCTTCTGTGATGGTGGGGACCTCAGGAGTAGGCTGATATGGATCATCCACTTGGCACTTCTGGCTGAAGATGTATGCAAACGCTTCAGCCTTGTCTTTTGCACTCACGTGCTGGGCTCCGCCATCATTGAGGATGGGGATATTCATGGAGCCTCCTCCTCTTGTTAGTTGTTTAATGGTCCACCACCATTCACGACTGGATGTGGCAGGACTGCAGAGTTTGATCTGATCCATTGATTAGGGGATCGCTTAGCCCTGTCTATAGCATGCTGCTACAGGGGCACGGGTGAGGGGCGCAGTGGGAGGGGCACAGGTGGAGGGACACGGGGAGGGGCATGGGGGGAGGGTCGCAGAGGGAGGGGCACAGGGGCAGGCACAGAGGGTGAGGTACGGGGGAGGCGCACGGCGGCAGGGGGGAGGTTAACAGAGTGGGGGCTGCAGGGGGAGGGGCACATTGGGGAGGGGCACGGGGGAGGGGCACATGGGGAGGGTCACATGGGGGAGGGGCACATGGGGGGGGCACAGGGGGATGGGCATGGGGGGCAAAGGTTGAGGGGCACAGGAGAAAGGCCGAGGTCACAGGAGGCGTTACACAGTAACAGGGTTTACAGACAGAGGCTCAGTTCCCTTGGCCTCTCGGAAGAGCAGTGCTTCCTCAGGCTGAGGTTGACACGTCAGGTGGTGGCAGATATCTGCAGCTTCCTAGAAGAAGCCCTCCTGCCTGCTGGACCTGGTGGCCATGCATTACCAGTGGTTGTGAAGGTCACCATCACCCTCAATGTTTTTGCTTCCGGATTCTTCCAGAGCGCTACCGGAGACATTCGAGGGTCTTGCAGTCGACTGCACATAAATTGATAAGGCAGGTGATGGATGGATTGTTTGCCAGCGTTGGGAATTATATAAGCTTCCCCTGTGATGACAGAATGAGCGGTGCTCGGATTTGACTCTCTGGCTGGATTCCCCCAGGTGCAGGGTGCCATCGACTGCACACACGTGGCAATCTGAACACCAACACAGCAACCAGGAGTTTTTATAAACCGCAGGGGAAATTACTCCATTGATGTGCAGCTGGTGTGCAACCACAAGAAGAGGTTCATGCAGGTGTGCGCCAGATTCCCTCGGAGCTGTCATGAGGCATACCAACATTCCAGACCTCTCAGTTCCAGGAAGCAGACTTAAGGGCTGGCTCGGAGGAGACAAGGGATACCCACTTCAAACTCATGACACCTGTGAGTAACCCCACCAATGAGGCGCAGGAGCGCTACAACGAGAGCCACATGACCACCAGGCTTGAAGATGCGCTTCAGGTGCCTGGATAGGCCTGGAGTTGCCCTTTATTACTCACCAGACAGGTTGTCCAGATTGATAGTGGTGTGCTGCGTCCTGCACAACATTGCACAGCAGAGAGGATTGCAGGTGGTGGAGGACGAAGGGGCTCATCACTCATTTTCAGATGAAGAGAGCATTGAAGAAGAGGAGGAGAAGGAGGAGGAATATGAAGATGGGGCACCCATGGGCAGACCAGCCAGGTACATTGCTGCCTGGGATGTAAGGGAACCCCTCATAGCTCAAAGGTTCAGTTAATCATTCCGATTGGAATAAATAATCAGTGAAAGCTACCACTAGCGCCAACCCCACCAGCAACCCCCCACCCCCGCACCTCCCCACGGGTAAGGTAACTGTTATCCTGTTTAAGGCAACAGACAAGCTGGCATCCAAAGTCTACACGGCCGTAGTCATGGCCTGCATGGACTCATTTGAGAGCCTTGCTTGAAGTTCCATGGAGGCGGCCTCTCTCTCCATCGCAGACATTCTTGCAATTAGCTGTACCACCAATCCACTAGCAATCGAGTTGGACACCATCCTTTCCGCTATTTTGAATAGCATGCGTGGCACGTCTGTCAGTACCTCGCTAAGTTGCTGATGTACCTCCAGCTCTCTTAGCAATGAGAACACCTGGGTTTCAGCATCTGTGTCCAGCTGAACAGAGCTTGGAGAGGATTGCGCGCCCACCCCCCACGCTGACACTCCACAGCTGTCCCTGCCACCAGTGTCTGCTCGTGCACACTTGTGAGGTGTGAGTCACCAGCTGAAAACCCAACTAACTGTCTCAGTGGACCCACTGAAGTGGGAGTATTTGCGCTGGTGCATGGCTGTACGTCCTGTGAAGGTGCATCCTCAGAAAGATCCTCTGAGCAATCATCCTCATGCATGTCCTGCGACACTTGCTGTACACATGAAGGCTCTGGAAGACAAAAGAAAGGGATATGATGATTTAATCATAGAATCATAGAATGGTTAAAGCATGGAAGAAGGCCATTCGGCCCGTCGAGCCCGTGCCGGATCTCTGCAAGAGCACCTCAGCTAGTCCCACTCCCCCGCCCTTTCCCCATAGCACTGCAAATGTTTTTCTTACAGGCACTTATCCAACTCCCTTTTGAAAGCCGTGATTGAATCTGCCTCCACCATCCTTTCAGGAAGTGCATTCCCGATCATAACCGCTCACTGTGTAAAACCGTTTTTCCTCATGTCGCCTTTGGTTAACACAGATGGCAGCTGCAGGGTAGGTTTAAACTGAAGTTTAACCTGACCAGCCTATGTTGTTCAGTTTATCCTTACACCCTTTGGGCTGGCTTTTACCTGCCGAGATGAGTTGGGGGGCGGGACTGCTGCCTTTCTGGTTCTAGTCCAGCCCCCAGCGACGCCAGACGCACAGACGCTATTTTCACTGATTGGCCTAGTTAAGCCGGCCCTGCAGGCTTGGTGTCCAATTAAGGGAAAGCCGGTGTCACATGATGTCAGTTGATGATGCTTCAACTGCCGGTTTTCTTAAAGGGACAAGCACCATTTATTTTTGACAGAATATTTGACAGTGTTTGACAGTATTGAGGTGCTGTCAAACACTGACAATCACTGTACAAGGGTGAGCCCTTGCACCAAGGATCTCCAATGACTCTCTCCTTAGGATAAAACAGATGGCAGCTGCAGGTGAGGGTACAGAAGCGATCTGTCACTTCTCTGAATGAGGTGAGGCCACGCAAACACTTCAAAGCTTGTCACCTACAGAAAAATCTAAACACATTCCAAATGACTTTCCAAACATTTCCTTACCTCTGATACTCACCAGTGTCCCATTGCATCCTTCACACCACTTCTGCAGCTGTCATTTATACACAAACATTACAACAGGCAGTTAAGTGGCTGTAATCCTCTTCCCGCCGCTAGGAGTCGGGTCCCTGCGCAAATCAGGGACCCGACTTCTAGGAAGATTGGTTGGAGGCGGGTTGCGAGCGGGTTCAGGACCCGCTCTTGAGGTTTTGCGCCCGCAAGTATACAGTCGTGAATCATAGAATCATAGAAATTTACAGCACAGAAGTAGACCATTCTGCCCATCTTGTCTGTGCCGGCTGAAAAAGAGCTATCCAGCCTAATCCCACTTTCCATCTCTTGTTCCATAGCCCTGTAGGTTAAAGCAATTCAGGTGCATATCCAAGTACTTTTAAAATGCAATGGGGGTTTCTGCCTCTACGATCCTTTCAGGCAGTAAGTTCCAGACCCCCACCACTCTCTGGGTGAAAAAAGTTCTCCTCAAATCCCCTCTAATCCTTCTACCAATTACTTTAAATCTATGCCCCCTGGTTATTGACTTTTCTGGGAAGGGAAATAGGTCCTTCCTATCCACTCTATCTCGGCCCCTCATAATTTTATACACCTCAATTAAGTCTCCCCTCAGCCTCCTCTGCTCCAAAGAAAACCACCCCTGCCTATCCAATCTTTCCTCTTAGCTAAAATTCAACAGTCCTGGCAACATCCTCGTAAATCTCCTCTGTACCCTCTCTAGTGCAATCACACCTTTCCTGTAATGTGGTGACCAGAACTCTGTGCAGTACTCGAGCTGTGGCCTAACTAGTGTTTTATACAGTTCAAGCGTAACCTCCCGGCTCTTATAGTCTATGCCTCAGCTAATAAAGGAAAGTATCCCGTATGCCTTCTTAACCACCTTATCTATCTGTTCAGCTACCTTCAGGGATCTGTGGACATGCACTTCAACGTCTCTCTGTTCCTCTACACTTCTCAATATCCTACCATTTATTGTCTATTCCCTTGCCTTGTTAGCCCTCCCCAAATGCATTACCATACGCTTCTCCAGATTGAATTCCATTTGCCAGTTTTCTGCCCACCTGACCAGTCCATTGATATTTTCCTGCAGTCTACAGCTTCCTCACTATCAACCACATGGACAATTTTTGTATCATCTGCAAACTTCTTAATCATGCCCCCTACATTGAGGTCCAAATCATTGATATATACCACAAAAAGCAAAGGGCCTAATACTGAGCCCTTCGGAACCTCACTGGAAACAACCTTACATGTCACAAAAACACCCGTGAACAATTACCCTTTGCTTCTTGCCACTGAGCCAATTTTGGACCCAACTTGCTACTTTCCCTTGGATCCCATGGGCTTTTCCTTTTCTGTCCAGTCTGCCATGTGGGACCGTGTCAAAAGCCTTGCTAAAATCCATGTAGATTACAACGATCTAGCTACCCTCATCGATCCTCCTTATTACCTCCTCAAAAAATTCAATCAAATTAGTCAGACACGACCTTCGCTTAACAAATTAATGCTGACTGCCCTTGATTAATCTGTGCCTTTCTAAATGATGATTAATACTGTCCCTCAGTACTTTTTCCAATAATTTGCCCACCACCGAGGTTCGGCTGATTGGCCTGCAGTTACTTGGTCTATCCATTTCTCCCTTTTAAACAATGGTACAACGTTAGCTGTCCTCAAACACCACACCTGTAGCCAGAGAGGATTGGCATATGATGGTCAAAGCCTCCGTTATTTCCTCCCTTGCTTCTCTTAACAGCCTGGGATGCATTTCATTCGGGCCTGGCGATTTATGATCATTCAAAGATGCTGAACCCCATAATATTTCCTCTCTTACCATGTTTATCTCATCTAATATTTCACACTCCTCCTCAACTACAATGTCTGCATCGTCCCTCTCTTTTGTGAAGACGGACGACGCAAAGTATTCATTAAGAGCCATACCCATGTCTTCTGCCTCCACACACAGGTTACCTTTTTGGTCTCTAATAGGCCCTACTCTTTCATTAGTTATCCTCTTGCTCTTTATGTATTTATAAAACATCTTTGGGTTCTCCTTGATTTTACTTGCCAATACTTTTTCAAGCCCTCTCTTTACTCTCCTAATTTCCTTTTTAATCTCACCCCTGCACTTTCTAAACTCCTCTCGGCTTTCTGCAGTATTTAGCTCATGGTATCTGACATAAGCTTCCCTTTTTTTCCCTTTATTCTACCCTGTATACCGCTTGACATCCAGGGGGCTCTAGATTTGGGCATCCCACCCTAATTCTTTGTGGGAACATATTTGCTCTGAATCCTCACTATCTCCTCCTTAGATGCCTCCCACTGCTCTGACACTGATTCACCTTCAAGTAGCTGTTTTCAGTCCAACTTTGCTAAATCAAACTCAGGTTAGTAAAATTGGCCTTTCCCCAGTTGAGAACTTTTACACCTGGTCTATATTTGTCCTTTTCCATAACTATGCTGAATCTAATATCTCGGTAAAGATAAACAGACTTGTAGCTGCACAGGGGAGAGGGGACCAGCAGAGGGGCGACCAGCAGAGAGGGGACCCGTAGAGGGGTGACCAGCAGAGAGGGGACCAGCAGAGAGGCGACCAGCAGAGAGGGGAATAGCAGAGAGGGGACCCGTAGAGAGGTGACCAGCAGAGAGGGGACCAGCAGAGAGGGGACCCGTAGAGAGGTGACCAGCAGAGAGGGGACCAGCAGAGAGGGGACCAGCAGAGAGGGGACCCGTAGAGAGGGGAACAGCAGAGAGGCAACCAGCAGAGAGGGGACCAGCAGAGAGGGGACCCATAGAGAGGGGACCAGCAGAGAGGCGACCAGCAGAGAAGGGACCAGCAGAGAGGGGACCCGTAGAGAGGGGAACAGCAGAGAGGCAACCAGCAGAGAGGGGACCAGCAGAGATGCGGCCAGCAGAGAGGGGACCCGTAGAGAGGGGAACAGCAGAGAGGCAACCAGCAGAGAGGGGACCAGCAGAGAGGCGACCAGCAGAGAGGGGAACAGCAGAGAGGCAACCAGCAGAGAGGGGACCAGCAGAGAGGGGACCAGCAGAGAGGCGACCAGCAGAGAGGGGACCCGTAGAGAGGTGACCAGCAGAGAGGGGACCAGCAGAGAGGGGACCCGTAGAGAGGTGACCAGCAGAGAGGGGACCAGCAGAGAGGGGACCAGCAGAGAGGGGACCAGCAGAGAGGGGACCAGTAGAGAGGGGACCAGCAGAGAGGTGCCACTCGCAGAAGGCGCTACCCATGAAACAGGGTCTACAGGTAGAGGCTCAGTTTCCTTGACAGGTCTGAACACCAGTGTCTCAAGAGCCTCAGGATGTCATGTCACGTGGTGGCAGACATCTGCAGCCTCCTAGAGGACCTGCTGCCTGCTGGACCAGGTGGCCACGCGTTACTAGTGGCTGTCAAAGTCACTCCACCCCCCTCAACTTTTTTTGCGTCCGGATCCTTCCAGGGCTCTGCTGCAGACATATCCAGCATCTCCCAGTCGGCCGCCCACAACTGCACAAGACAAGTCACTGATGGGTTGTTTGCCAGGGCCGGCAATTATGTCAACTTTGCCTGCGATAATACCAGTCAGAATGAGCGGACGCTCGGCTTTGCGGCTCTGGCTGGCTTCCCACAGGTGCAAGGTGCCATCGACTGCTCACATGTGGCAGTCTGGGCACTCCCAGAGCAACCAGGAATATTCGTCAACCGCAAGGGCTTCCACTCCATCAATGGGCAGCTGGTGCGCAACCACAAAAAGACGTTAATGCCGGTGTGTGCAAGATTCCCGGGCAGCTGCCATGATGCTTTTCTCCTGCGACTCTCCAAGCACCGTGATCTCTTCGGACCTGGAAGCAGACCTAAGGGATGGCTGCTAGACAACAAGGGATACACACTGCAAACGTGGCTCATGCCACCCGTCAGAAACCCCAACACTGAAGTCCAACAGCGCTACAATGAATGCCATATCACCACCAGATATGTGAATGAACAGGCCATCGGCATGCTGAAGATGCGCTTCAGGTGCTGGATAGATCTGCAGGCGCCCTTCAGTATGCACCAACCAGAGCCTCAGGAATGGTTGTGGTTTTCTGTACGCTGCACAACACTGCGCAACAGCGAGGCTTGGATCTGCAGATGGACCAAGGCGACGAGCTCAGATCCTCCTCGGATGATTCAGACTGGGAGGAGGAAGAAGAGGAGGAGGGTGATGAGGGCGATGCACCCTCAGCTGCTCACATTGCTGCCCGGGATGTCCTTATTAATGCAAGGTTCACTTAGGTTGCACCAGTAGACCCATGTCAGCAGAAAATGCAACGGCAACTCTTCCCCCTCCCCTCCCCCACAATGCCACTGACACAAAGCAGCCTTGCAACCAACCAACCACCCCTTGAACATTCCCACATTGGTCCCCGTCAATTCATGTCTTCACACTCATCATCAAACGACTTAGAAGGCCGCTTACCACCCAGCACCCAAGAATGGACAAGGCGGGAAAGTGGTGAAAAAGAATAACATTTATTTGACCTAAAAAAAGAACAAGAAGTTATCAAAACATTTTCTCAGACACCTATGTGTTTTTTTAATTTGTTTTATGGGATGTGGGCGTCGCTGACAAGGACAGCATTTATTGCCCATCACTAATTGCCCTCGAGAAGGTGGTGGTGAGCCGCCTTCTTGAACCGCTGCAGTCCGTGTGGTGAAGGTACTCCCACGGTGCTGTTAGGGAGGGAGTTCTGGGATTTTGACCCAGCGACGATGAAGGATCGGCGATTTACTTCTAAGTCAGGATGGTGTGTGACTTGGAGGGGAACTTGGAGGTGGTGGTGTTCCCATGCACCTGTTGCCCTTGTCCTTCTAGGTGGAAGAGGTCGTGGGTTTGGGAGGTGCTGCCGAAGAAGCCTTGGCAAGATGCTGCAGTGCATCTTCGAGATGGTACACACTGCAGCCACGGTACGCCGGTGGTGGAGGGAGTGAATGTTTAAGGTGGTGGATGGGGTGCCAATCAAGTGGGCTGCTTTGTCCTGGATGGTGTCGAGCTTCTTGAGTGTTGTTGGAGCTGCACTCATCCAGGCAAGTGCAGAGTATTCCATCACACTCCTTACTTGTGCCTTGTAGATGGTGGAAAGGTTTTGGGGAGTCAGGAGGTGAGACACTCGCCGCAGAATACCAAGTCTCTCACCTGCTCTTGTTGCCACAGTATTTATGTGGCTGGTCCTGTTAAGTTTCTGGTCAATGGTGACCCCCAGGATGTTGATGGTGGGGGATTCGGTGATGGTAATACCGTTGAATGTCAAGGGGAGGTTGTTAGATTCTCACTTGTTGAAGATAGTCATTGCCTGGCACTTCTGTGGTGCGAATGTTACCTGCCACTTATCAGCCCAAGCCTGAACGTCATCCAGGTCTTGTTGCATGTGGGCATGGACTGCTTCATTATCTGAGGAGTTGTGAATGGCACTGAACACTGTGCAGTCATCAACAAACATCCCCATTTCTGACCTTATGTTGGAGGGAAGGTCATTGATGAAGCAGCTGAAGATGGTTGGGCCTAGGACACTGCCCTGAGGAACTCCTAAAGTGATGTCCTGGGGCTGTGATGATTGACCTTCAACCACCACAAACATCTTCCTTTGTGCTAGGTATGACTCCAGCCAGTGGCGCGTTTTCCCCCCGATTACCATTGACTCCAGTTTTACGAGGGCTTCTTGATGCCACACTCGGTCAAATGCTGCCTTGATGTCAAGGGCAGCCACTCTCACCTCACCTCCTGGAATTCAGCTCTTTTGTCCATTTCATCACTCAGAGGGTGGTGAAACTTTGGAATTCTCTACTCCAGAGAACTGCGGCGGTTCAGTCGTTGAGTATATTCAAGACAGAGATCGATAGATTTTTGAATATTAAGGGAATCAAGTGATATGGCCATCTGCAGACTCAGCCACTGGAAGTCAGCAGCCTTCCACCAGCCATGCTGCAGCCACTGCAGGAGCACTTTGTATCAGCACTAGATTAGGAAAAGGTACACGAAAGACAGCCACTAAGGGACTGCACAAGGGTCATCAGTTGACTTTGTTCTTTTGATAAATTTATAAATGATGTTTGGAATGTGTGTTTTGTGTCATTTGAGCTTTGTGCCTAGGAGGACGTTGTGATGTTCTGTGACAGAGGGATGGTAAGATGGGGAAGCGGTGAGCAACGGGGATCTGAGGTTTCATTCACTGGAACCGGAGTCTGATGAGACGCTCACGCACATCCCGTCCGGAATGGGGATCTGCTGCCTGCCTCCTCCCTTCCTTCTCCTCCTGAGGTGGTCCTGGAACCCGTAGTGGCAAGGGCTGCGCCTTCATGATGGGAAAGTTGTGCAGCGTGCAGCAGACCACCACAAAATGGGACAGCTGCTCTGGCGTGTATTGGAGGGCTCCCGCCAAGCGGTCAAGGCAGCGGAACCGTTGCTCGAGCACCCCGATGGTCTGCTCGATGATGTTCCTCGTGGCAGCATGGCTGTCATTATATGAGTTCTGGCCATTATATGAGTGCTGGCCTCGAGTGGTTGGGTTACGGAGGGGAGTCCTCAGCCGGGTGTGGAGCAGCCACCCTCGGGTTCGACGTGGTGGCTGGAAGATTGCAGGCACACCGGACTGGCGCAGGATGAAGGCATTATGACTGCTGCCAGGATACCAGGCATTCACCTTCATGATGTGCTGGGCGTGGTCACACAACAACTGCACACTAAGTGAGTGGGAGCCTTTGTGGTTGCCGTACATCTCAGGATTGATATGCGGTGCCCGCAAAGCCACATGTGTGCAATAGATAGCACCCCGCACCTGGGGAAGCCAGATATCCTGGCAAAGTCACATGCGCATTCCTCCTGCTTCTCTCCGTTGAAAGAGAAGACAATGAAGTCCCTTCTCCGCGAGTACAGAGCCTCTGTGAGCTCCCGGATGCAGCGATGGATGGCGAACTGGGAGATGTTAGCTATGTCTCCTGGTATAGACTGGAAGGATCTGGTGGCGAAAAATTGAGGGCCGCGATGACTTTGCGGGCCACTGGAGAGCTGTCGTCGTCCTGCTCTGAGGCTGCAGGTCTGGTTGCAGGAGGTGGCAGAGTTCTGTGACCACCACCTTGATGAAGCGGAGCCTCCTAATACGCTGCTCCTGGCTTAGGTACAGGAAGGAGAAAAGCTCCCTGAAGACCCTAGGTGAGTAAGGATTCCTGCTGAGAGCCCTCTTCTTCTTCCTCCTCCCCCCTCTGTGAGCATCTTGTCTTCTTCTTCACTGCCTCCACTCCGTCTTCCTGTCATACTCCAGCGGGGGAGGGACTGCGAGTAGAGCCCTCATGACTGGGAGCAAGTGGTGTGAGCAGAACCCTTTAAATGAGAAGCAAGGCGTTCTCCACTTGCAGCAACACTCCCCGTTACCTCAGCAACTTTAAATAACTTTAGAAAGCTCCAAACAGTTGCACAAACTTACACAGAGCCAGTAGAACTGAAAAAGCAAGTCAGCTGCAAGTTGTTTATGATCCCTTTAAATAGCGCTCCTGGGGGGTCCTTCCTGCTGCTGAATGGAAGGTCAGCTGGTCGTGATTAGGAGAGGGTGTTAATTGGAGCGCCGAGGTCGAAAATGGCAGATCATGCGTCAAATCAGCCTTGCACACTCAATGATATCACGATCTGCCTCATCTAAATATCTGGAGTGAGCGCAGGAAACGTCAGCGCTGCCTAACTGCCCAAAATGGCAGGCGCTACAGGACCCGCCGGAAGCGGACGGAAATGAGGCCGCCGGACTTTATCTTCCAAACCGGCCTTAACAGCAGGCGCTAAAGGCTCCAACTTTGCGGCCATTTTGTTTAAGTTAATCAAGACGACTCACTGATTTCGGCAATGATTGTGTAATGATACAAAATAATGAACACACTAAGGTAAGCTGTACTGATTAAATTGAGTGGCTGCGATTTTCCCTACCTCGGCGGGTCCGTGGCAGGCAACGTCGGTGGTGGGTCCCGGCCCTGCTGCTGGCTCCAGCCCGCTGTGTAGAATGAATTTACCTTGATTGGTCTTGTTAAGCCCGCCCAGCACGTTTCCCAGTCCAACTGAAGGAAGCGGGTCTGATGACGTCATTTGATGATGTGTCATCAGCCGATTTCCTTAAAGGGACCATGCGCAAATTTACTTTGACATTTGTGCCGTCAGTGTTCCACAGCATTGAGGTGCTGCTGTGAAGGAATAGACAGGATTCAGAAAAATACACGATACTAAAAACAGATTTCTGAAATTATTAATAAATGACATACTGGGTTTAAAAGACATAAGCCTTAGCAGACACAGGCTGCAGGCACAATACAGGCTTCTGAGATAAAGATCAGTTATTCACAAGTTGTAAAACACCACAGGCTTTGAAATGGGAATGGGTTATTGACCAAGAAACAAGCCCTATTGATAAAGCAAAGGTTTGCTTCCAGAGCGTCTGGACATTGGAATCAAAACAATGGAATGACTCAAGTAAAGTGTTATAATCTAACACGTCGAACAGGTGCACAGAACATTAAAAAAACCAAGTGCCTTTGAAAAAATGACATCAAGTAAGAAATACCTGTCGTGAAATAGTTTTATGTTAAACTTAAAGACAGGAAACACGATTAAATATGCAACCAATTGAAGTAAATTAGAAACGCATGAAGATACTGGAGAAGTGGTTTTAATTTACAAGTTGTAAAAAGTACACAAACAAGACGACTTTGAAAATATTACTTCAATGGATACATCAAGCAATCACATTGTTCTTGTATTGAACTTGGAATACCATGGAGACACAACGTCTGAAATAACCAGTTAAAGTAGTATTAGAAATTCAATAGAAAGACTTCGATAAGAATGGCATTAAACAGAAACCATTGCTGTCATTGTGTTTATGATGGTTTTGGAAACACCTAAACAAGACACAAGTCTAAAAGCTGACAGCTGAAATGACAGTAAAGAATAGAACAAAGTCAGCAAAGAATGACTTGACATAATTAGCACAAGGACCCCCAGGTCCCTCTGAACTGTAGCATTTTGTAATCATTCTCCATTTAAATAATAATTTGCTTTTTTATTTTTCCTGCCAAAGTGGTAAACCTCGCACTTTCCCACATTATACTCCATCTGCCAAATGTTTGCCCACTCACTTAGTCTGTCTATATCACTTTGCAGATTATTTGAGTTTGCTGCAACAAATTGCTTTCCCACCCATCTTTGTATCATCCGCAAACTTGGCTACATTACACTCGGTCCCTTCATCCAAGTCATTAATGTCGATTGTAAATAGTTGAGGCCCCAGCACCGATCCCTGTGGCACCCCACTAGTTACCGTTTGCCAACTGGAAAATGACCCATTAATCCCGATTCTCTGCTTTCTGTTACTTAGCCAATTCTCTATCCATGCTAATATATTGCCCCTAACTCCGTGAGCTCTTATCTTATGCAGTAAATTTTTATGTGGCACCTTATCGAATGCCTTCTGGAAATCCAAATACACCACATCCACTGGCTCAGCATTATTCACCCTCCTCGTTACATCCTCAAAGAACTCCAGCAAATTTGTTAAACATGATTCCCTTTCATAAAACCATGCTAACTCTGCTTGATTGCATTATGATTTTCCAAATGCCCTGCTACTGCTTCCTTAATGAAGGACTCCAGCATTTTCCCAACGACAGATGTTAGGCTAACTGGTCTATAGTTTCCTGCTTTCTGTCTCCCTCCTTTCTTAAATAGGGTTGTTGCATTTGCAGTTTTCCAATCTGCTGGGACCTCTCCAGAATCCAGGGAATTTTGGTACATTGTAACCAATGCATCCACTATCTCTGCAGCCACTTCTTTTAAGACCCTGGGATGCAGGCCATCTGGTCCAGGGGACTTGTCGTCTTTTAGTCCCATTATTTTACCAAGTTCTTTTTCCTTAGTGATAGTGATTGTCTTTAGTTCCCCCCTCCATGTGGCCCCTTGATTGTCCATTATTGGGATGTTGTTAGTGTCTTCTACCGTGTTCAGAGTCTCTGCCATTTCCCCGTTCCCCATTATTAATTCTCTATTCTCATCCTCTAAGGGACCAATGTTTACTTTAGCTACTCTCTTCCTTTTTATATTCCTGTAGAAGCTCTTACTTTCTGTTTTAATATTTCTTGCCAGTTTACTCTCATAATTCATCTTCTCTCTCTTTATTATTGGAAACACTTCTTCACACAAACAGTAGTGGAAATCTGGAACTCTCTCACCCAAAAATCTGTCGAAGCTGGGGGTCAACCTCCCTGCATTGTTCCACTGGTAAATGTGAGGCCTCACCAGGGCCTGTTGTCTCCCAAAATCGACCCCCTCCCCACTCCCGTCTCCACACCTCTCATAAATGCTCTTTGGTTCCTAGTTTTTAATCCAATTCTTTCCCTCGTTCCCCCTTCTAGCCTGAATTCCAATGGATATTCCTTTAGTTAGGGCTCATTTTATATGAACCTTCCATTACTGTACCCGCTGCCCTGTACACCTCCTCTCTGGTTCCTTTCAGCAATGTCTTATAGATGGCTTCTGGTACATGGAGATTAAGGGGTTGATTCTCACCGGCTGCTAATGAAAGGAAGTAAAAAATAGTACTGGAGAAATTAATGGGACTGAAAGCCGATAAATCTCCTGGACCTGATGGCCCGCACCCTAGGGTTTTGAAAGAGGTGGCTATAGAGATAGTGGATACATTGGTCGTCATTTTCCAAAATTCCATAGATTCTGGAATGGTTCCCGCAGATTGGTAGGTAGCAAATGTAACCCCACTATTTAAGAAAGGAGGGAGAGAGAAAACGAGGAACTACAGACCAGATAGCCTGACATCAGTAGCAGGGAAAATGCTAGAATCTATTATTAAGGACGTGGTAACAGGGCACTTAGAAAATAATAACAGGATTGAGCAGAGTCAACACGGATTTATGAAAGGGAAATCGTGTTTGACGAATCTGTTAGAGATTTTTGAGGTTGTAACTAGCAGAATACATAAGGGGGAACCAGTGCATGCGGTGTATTTGGATTTTCAGAAGGCTTTCGATAAGGTGCCACACAAGAGGTTATTAAACAAAATTAGGGCTCATGGGATTGGGGGTAATATACTAGCATGGATTGAGGATTGGTTAACTGACAGAAAAGAGATAGTAGGAATAAACGGGTCATTTTCAGTTTGGCAGGCTGTAACTAGTGGGGTAACGCAAAGATCAGTGCTTGGGCCTCAGCTATTCACAATCTACATCAATGATTTGGATGAGGGGATCAAATATAAAATATCCAGATTTGCTGATGATACAAAGCTGGGATGGAATGTAAGTTGTGAGGAGGATGCAAGGAGGATTCAAGGGGATATAGACAGGCTAAGTGAGTGGGCAAGAACATAGCAAATGGAATATAATGGGGAGAAATGTGAAGTTATCCACTTTGGTAGGAAAAATAGAAAAGCAGAGTATTTTTTAAATGGTGAGAGGTTGGGAAATGTTGGTGTTTAGAGGGATCTGGGTGTCCTTGTACACGAATCACTGAAAGTTAACATGCAGGTACAGCAAGCAATTAGGAAAGCAAATGGTATGTTGGCCTTTATTATAAGAGGATTTGAGTATAAGAGTAAAGACGTCTTACTGCAATTAAATAGGGCCCTGGTGAGACCACACCTGGAGTATTGTGTACAGTTTTGGTCTCCTTACCTAAGGAAGGATATACTTGCCATAGAGGGAGTGCAACAAAGGTTCTCCAGACTGGTTTCTGGGATGGGGGGATTGTCCTATGAGGACAGATTGAGTAGACTAGGCCTATATTCTCTGGAGTTTAGAAGAATGAGAGGTGATCTCATTAAAACATACAAAAATCTTACAGGGCTTGACAGTGTAGATGCAGGGAGGATGTTTCTCCTGGCTGGGGAGTCTAGAACCAGGGGTCACAGTCTCAGAATAAGGGGTCGGCCATTTAGAACTGAGATGAGGAGAAATTTCTTCACTCAGAGGGTGGTGAATCTTTGGAATTCTCTACCCCAGAGGGCTGTGGAGGCTCAGTCATTGAGTATATTCAAGACAGAGATCGATAGATTTTTGGATATTAAAGGAATCAAGGGATATGGGGATAGTTCAGGAAAGTGGAGATGAGGTAGAAGATCAGCCAAGATCTTATTGAATGGTGGAGCAGGCTCGAAGGGCCAAATGGCCGACTCCTGCTCCTATTTCTTATGTTCTTATAAATGGTGTTGGGTTAGAGTTGCCAACTCTGGTTGGAAGCATTCTTGGAGGCTTGATCAAATGACATTCTGACCATATGACAATGCAAACGTTATTGCATTTACCTTATAAAGGTCGGGTGCTCTGTAGTGGAGTATCTTTGCTAGTGGTTTCGCACCATTAGCTGTTGCACTAGAAGTTCTGAGAACCAGGAGGCTACCCGTGAACAGGGGATGAGGGGAAACCGAGGGTGGGGGGCACAATTTGCAGGGGGAATACCAGAGGTGGGAGGAACTTTGATTCCATCAATAACTAACAGTAACTTACTGAAATTGCATTGATAACTAATAGGAATACTGGTAACGCTCAGATTCCTGTCATAACCAACAGTAATACAATAACTCAGATAGCCTATATGTAACTGATAACAATAGGCGCAACACCCTGATATCCTACCTGTAACGAGTAGTAACTCTATAACCCACTGATATTCACCTTGTAACTACAGCCAGATCCCCCCTGCACTGCACTGCACAAGGTGCGGTCATGCTCCCCGGTTGATGCCACTTTTAACAGGCCCGATCTCTCTCCCCATCTCCTTGGACTAGGGTTGCCATCTCTGGTTAGATGTATCCTTGGAGGTTTCATAGAATCATAGACATTTACAGCACAGAAGGAGGCCATTCGACCCATCGTGTCTGTGCCAGCCGAAAAAGAGCTAGCCAGCCTAATCCCACTTTCCAGCTCTTGGTCCGTAGCCTTGTAGGTTACGACACTTTGGGGGCGATTTTGTGAATGGAGGCGAGTTGGAGGCAGGACTGCTGCTTGTTGGGTTTCAGTCCTGCCTCCATCGAGTTGTGGCCAACCCACGATATTTTCCCTTGATTAACCTTGTTAAGCTCGCCCAGCTCTGTGAAGCTGTCAAACAGTGACAATCTCTGCAGTTTGATGAGGTCTTGCATACAAGACCTCATCAACCTTCTTTCTTTTACAGAATTGAGATGTTTGTTGCATCTGAGAATGCAACGGCCATCTCTCATCTGCAACACGGAGGTGCGAGACTCTCCGCATAGAAACCGACTGAAGCCTGCAGGAAGAAACAAAGGTAAAAAACACTTCGGACTTACCTCAGATACTCACCGCTAAACTCTTGCACCCATCACTTACCTTCACACCACACTTTTGCACCCCCCTGACCCCCGCAGACCCAGTACTCGCCTCGCTGAGCTGGCGGGTTTTGGAGCCTTCGGGAAGCCCACACTTGTGAGGGCAAAAAGGGGATAATCCTATTTTCTGCCTGTTAACAGGCAGTTAATAGGCTTTAATCCCTTCCCGCCTCCAAGGAGACGGGACCCGGCGTGAGATGGCAACCCGCCTCCTGGGAAGATGGCATGGAGGCGGGTTAGGGGCAGGTTTGCCACCCGCCCCCAAATTCTGCCATTTTCCCGGCAGCTCCGCCTCCTCGGGGCTGAGAAAATCGCCCCCTTCAAGTGCATATCCAAGTACTGTTTAAATGTGATGAGGGTCTCTGCCTCTGCCACCCTTTCAGGCAGTGAGTTCCAGACCCCCACCACCCTTTGGGTGAAAAATGTTCACCTCAGCTCCCCTCTAATCCTTCTACCAGTTACTTTAAATCTAGGCCCCCTGGTTATTGACCTCTCTGCTAGGGCAAATAGGTCCTTCCTATCCACTCTATCTCGGCCCCTCATAATTTTATACACCTCAATCAAGTCTCCCCTCAGCCTCCTCTGTTCCAAAGAAAACAACCCCAGCCTATCCGATCTTTCCTCATAGTTAAAATTCTCCAGTCCTGGCAACATCCTCGTAAATCTCCTCTGTACCCTCTCTAGCAATCACATCTTTCCTGTAATGTGGTGACCAGAACTGTACTCAGTACTCTAGCTGTGACTAATTAGTGTTTTATACAGTTCAAGTATAACCGCCCTGCTCTTATATTCTATACCTCGGCTAATAAAGCAAAGTATCCCGTATGCCTTCATAACCATCTTATCTACCTGTCCTGCTTCCTTCAGGGATCTGTGAACATGCACTCCAAGGTCCCTCTGTTCCTCTACACTTCTCAGTATCCTACCATTTATTGTGTATTCCCTTGCCTTGTTAGCCCTCCCCAAATGCATTGGCCTAGAAATTCGCGTGGCCGGCTTGCCGCGGGGGTAAGGATCGCGCGCGCTCTTACCCACCGCGCCTGCCATTGTGTTTCGGGCCCACAGGAACTTCGGGTCCTGGGCCTCTCCCAAGAGCCGGCGCGCAGTGCTTGCGTGTTCCAGGAGCGCAGTTAGTGCGATGCGACCCCTGGGATCACGTGGGCCATGGAGAGCCAATGGCAGCAGACCATCTTTCATTCATAGATTTGACAGGAGACGTCAAATCTGTGAATTGAAATCGGCCCCAAAAGAACAGCTAAACCTCAAATAAATTTTTTTTAAAACCATCACATTAATAAAATAACTATAGTTAAATAAATTAACCACTTTAAACAAAAATTTAAATTTTTGAAAAAATTAAAATACTTTTTAAAAGTTATAAAAATAAACTTACCTTTCTTTAAAGTCTCTAAAAAAGATAAACCTGTTGAAATTTTTTTTAAATTATACTTAATTAACTACTTACCTTGTTCAAAAGGGGTCTTACGCCTCCTTTTTACTAGCGTAGAATCTTCAATACTTACCCTCGCGTTGAAACCTGAAAAAAAAACCTAAGTGTGCTGCGTGCGCACAGCCTCTAGCGCGCACGCGGTTCACCTAGGAACCGCCCCCTTCGCCATACCGGAAGTGCCGGTTTCCCGCGCATGTGCAGTGCATGCAGGAAACCGGCACTTCGGGAATGAATACGGGTGAGTACACAGTCCGTACTCACCCGAGAACGGCCGAATTTTTGGTCCATTATCTCACACTTCTCTGGATTGAATTCCATTTGCCACTTTTCTGCCCACCTGACCAGTCCATTGATATCTTCCTGCAGTCTGCAGCTTTCTCCCTCACTATCAACCACACGGCCAATTTTTGTATCATCTGCAAACTTCTTAATCATGCCCCCTACACAGAAGTCTAAATCATTGACATATACCACAAAAAGCAAGGGATCTAGTACTGAGCCCTGCGGAATCCCACTGGAAACAGCTTTCCAGTCACAAAAACATCCGTCGACCATTACCCTTTGCTTCCTGCCACCGAACCAATTTTGGATCCAACGTGCCACTTTCCCTTGGATCCCATGGGCTTTTGATGATACAAAGATAGGTGGGAAAGCAAGTTGTGAAGAGGACACAAAGGGGGAAAAATTCAGTATCGCCCCATTTGGGGTGCAATTATCGGCCAGGCGCAACGATTAGCGCCTGGCGCTAATTATCGCCTCCGACTGCAAACTTGGCTTTTATCGCCCCTGGAGGTGATTGGAGTGCTAAATCAGGCGCTTCACACCTGTCTTAAGGCGCAAAGGCCGAGGTGCGAGGTGCTACTTCAGAGCGCTGGCGAAGCTCATGTGATGTCAGTCAGCAATGGAACACAGACACAATGGTGCCGGCCAGTTCTTAAAGGGGAGGATTGATCTTGCTCTCCATCCACATCCTGCTCATTGCAGCCTTGAATCTCAGTCTGGAGAGACCTGTACATCAAATCTGCTGGAAAGAACAATGGAGAGAACCAGGGAAAGATCTCAGAGTGCAGCCCCCACAGTCTCTTCTAAATCGATAAAAGGAAGGGCAAATCAAAATGAACCTGCAAAGTGCTGCTCAGTACCCAAAACTCCTTCACAGAGCGTTGAAGCTCACTAGAAGTCTCTCTCTCTCTCTCTCAGAATGCGTGGTGCAAAAATGTCACCAACAAAAAAAGGCAGGAAGCGTTCGCCTTTAAATAGCACTCCCCCAGTCCCTTCCTGACTACAAAATGCTCCCCTCAACCTATTGTTGCTAGCGGCAGGCGGTAAGGCAGGGGGCGTCACTCAATATCCGGTCCGGGGCACTACCGGGGCGTTGCGCACTCGACTGACGTCAGGATCTGCCGGCACAGGAGATCGTGGCGGTAGTGTTTAGCGCCGCTGCAAAATGTCTAGTTAATTTCGTGAGCGGCGCAAACATCGCCGCGCACAGGGCGCTAGTTGGTTTGCACCCCATTAGCGCCCTCTTAAGGCGCTAACGGGAGGCGCAAACCAACTGAATTTTTTCCCCAAAGAATCTGCAAAGGGATACAGACAGGCTAAGTGAGTGGGCAAACATTTGGCAGATGGAGTATAATGTGGGAAAGTGTGAGGTTATCCACTTTGGTAAGAAAAATAAAAAAGCAAATTATTATTTAAATGGAGAGAGATTACAAAATGCTGCAGTACAGAGGGACCTGGGGGTCCTTGTGCATGAAACATAAAAAGTTAGCATGTAGGTACAGCAAGTAATCAGACCCCTTTATTGCAAGGGGGCTGGAGTATAAAAGCAGGGAAGTCCTGTTACAACTGTACAGGGTACTGCACACCTGGAGTACTGCGTACAGTTTTGGTCTCCTTATTTAAGGAGGGATATACTTGCATTGGAGACAGTTCAGAGAAGGTTCACGAGCTCCATTCCTGAGATGAAGGGGTTGACTTATGAAGAAAGGTTGAGCAGGTTGGGCTTATACTCATTGGAGTTTTGAAGAATGAGAGGTGATCTTATTGAAACTTATAAGATACTGAGGGGGCTCGACAAGGTAGATGCAGAGAAGATGTTTCCCCTCATGGGGGAATCTAGAACTAGGGGGCATAGTTTCAGAATAAGGGTTCGCCCATTTAAAATTGAGATGAGGAGGAATCTCTTCTCTCAGAGGGTTGTAAATCTGTGGAATTCTCTGCCCCAGAGGGCTGTGGAGGCTGGGTCATTGAATATATTTAAGGTGGAGACAGACAGATTTTTGAACAATAAGGGAGTGATGGGTTATGGGGAACGGGCAGGGAAATGGAGCTGAGCCCAAGATCAGATCAGCCATGATCTCATTAAATGGCGGAGCAGGCTCGAGGGGCCAAATGGCCTACTCCTGCTCCTATTTCTTATGTTCTTATGTTTACTTTTCTGACCAGTTAGCCATGTGGGACCTTGTCAAAAGCCTTGCTAAAATCCATGTAGACTACATCAAACACGCTACCCTCATCAACCCTCCTTGTTACCTCCTCAAAAAATTCAATCAAGTTAGTCAGACACGACCTTCCCTTAACAAATCCATGCTGACTGTCCTTGATTAATCTGTGCCTTTCTAAATGATGATTAATACTGTCCCTCAGAACTTTTTCCAACAATTTGCTCACCATCGAGGTTAGGCTGACAGGCCTGTAATTACTCAGTCTAGCCTTAGCAGTCCTCCAGTCCTCCGGCACCACACCTGTGGTCAGAGAGGATTGGAAAATGTTGGTCAGAGCCTCCGCTATTTCCTCCCTTGCTTCTCTTAACAGCCTGGGATACATTTCATCCGGGCCTTGCGATTTATCTACTTTCAAAGATGCTAAACCGCTTAATACTTCCTCTCTCGCTAAGTTTATCTCATCTAATATTTCACTCTCATCCTCTTTAACTACAATGTCTGCATCATCCCTCTCTTTTGTGAAGACAGACGCAAAGTATTCATTAAGAACCATACCCACGTCTTCCGCCTCCACACACAGGTTACCTGTTTAGTCTCTAATAGGCCCGACTCTTTCTTTCGTTATTCTCTTGCTCTTCATGTATATATAAAATATCTTTGGGTTTTCCTTGATTTTACTGGCCAATAATTTTTCACGCCCTCTCTTTGCTTTCCTAATTTCCTTTTTTAATTTCACCCCTGCACTTTCTATACTCCACTAGGGTTTCTGCAGTATTGAGCCCTCGGTACTTAACATAAGCTTCCCTTTTTTGCCTTATCCTACCCTGTATGCCCCTTGACATCCAGGGGGCTCTAGATTTGGGAGTCCCACCCTTTTTCTTTGTGGGAACATATTTGCTCTGAACCCCCCACTATCTCCTCCTTGAATGCTTCCCACTGCTCTGACACTGATTTACCTTCAAGTAGTTGTTTCCAGTCCACTTTTGCTGAATCACATCTCGGCTTAGTAAAATTGGCCTTTCCCCAATCGAGAACTTTTATTCCTGATCTACCTTTGTCCTTTTCCATAACTACGCTAAATCTAACTGAATTATGATCACTACCACCAAAATGCTCTCCCACTGATACTTCCACCTGCCCAGATTCATTCCCGAAAAGAAATTCCAGAACAGCCCCCTCTCTTGTTGGGCTTGCTATGTACTGGCTAAAAAAGTTCATCACCTGCCCTCCTGCCTCCTACCGCCTTGCCCAGTCAAACAGACTTTTTTCCCCATCACCGATATTTTTATAACAAACAAACAAAAATATTCAAAGAAAATGAAATTTGTTTTAATGCCTCTAGGATTTTTCACAGCAGTGAGTGACCAGGAGATTAATCCTTAATTCCTGGTGGCTCCAGGACAATCCTGGAGGGTTGGGAACCCAGCCTTGGACTCTGGTTTGGACTCCGGTTCCGTGTGAAGGTGACAACTCTGAACTGGGAACCTCAGTCAGAGCTGATCTGTGCTTGGACTTCACATGTCAAAATCAGGAGGTACAGACTGACCTGAACTAAACCGAGATCGCACAAAGGGCACTTCTCACAGGGCACATCGTCCTAAATGCAGCTTAGCGCAGTCATTTCCAAGCCACTCCCTGGGTTCGGACGCAATAAAGGAGGGTTCCATAGATTTATAAAAATTACAACACAGGAGGAAGCCATTCTGTACCCCAAGCCCTGCGGCTCTCTCCTGTAACCCCATTCCTCCCAAATCCTTTTATATTTCTCCTTATCTCATTCCCTTCAAATGATGTTCTAGTCTCTACCTCAACAGCCACTTGTGGTGAAGTATCCCATGGTCTAATAGCCCTCAGTTCGAGAATCTTCCTTCTCCCTTTCCCCTTGGTTCTTGCAGTGGGAATCCTCAGTCTCCATCCCCTTGTTCCACATTCTACAGCACAAGAAACAATTTGCCCACAGGAAGGTCCCCAGGTTTCACTCACCTCTTTACTGGCTGCTCCTCTCTCGGTGCTCCTCCCACTCACCACCTTGCTCTTGCTGCTGCTCCCGGCTCTGCAGCAAAAGCCCCCAATACTCGCCGAGGGGAGGGGTGACGTCACTGAGCCCGAGACTCCTCAGTGAGGTCACCGAGCCCGAGGCTCCTCAGTGAGGTCACCGAGCCCGAGGCTCCTCAGTGAGGTCACCGAGCCCGAGGCTCCTCAGTGAGGTCACCGAGCCCGAGGCTCCTCAGTGAGGTCAACGAGCCCGAGGCTCCTCAGTGAGGTCACCAGCTTGAGGCTCCTCAGTGAGGTCACCGAGCCCGAGACTCCTCAGTGAGGTCACCGAGCCCGAGGCTCCTCAGTGAGGTCACCGAGCCCGAGGCTCCTCTGTGAGGTCACCAGCTTGAGGCTCCTCAGTAGGGTCAGGGTCAGGGGCCCTGGCTCCTCAGTGGGGTCAGGGGCCGGGGCTGCTCTGTGGGGCCAGGGGCCGCTCTGTGGGGGTCAGGGGCCCGGGCTGCTCTGTGGGGTCAGGGGCCGGGGCTGCTCTGTGGGGTATGGGGCCGGGGCTGCTCTGTGGGGTCAGGGGCCAGTGCTGCTCTGTGGGGTCAGGGGCCGGGGCTGCTCTGTGGGGTATGGGGCCAGGGCTGCTCTGTGGGGTCAGGGGCTGGGGCTCCTCAGTGGGGTCAGGGGCCAGTGCTGCTCTGTGGGGTCAGGGGCCGGGGCTCCTCAGTGGGGTCAGGGGACAGAGTGGGGTCAGAGGCCGGGGCTGCTCTGTGGGGTCAGGGGCCGGGGCTCCTCAGTGGGGTCAGGGGCCGGGGCTCCTCAGTGGGGTCAGGGGACAGAGTGGGGTCAGAGGCCGGGGCTGCTCTGTGGGGTCAGGGGCCGGGGCTCCTCAGTGGGGTCAGGGGCCGGGGCTCCTCAGTGGGGTCAGGGGACAGAGTGGGGTCAGAGGCCGGGGCTGCTCTGTGGGGTCAGGGGCCGGGGCTCCTCAGTGGGGTCAGGGGCCGGGGCTCCTCAGTGGGGTCAGGGGACAGAGTGGGGTCAGGGGCCGGGGCTGCTCTGTGGGGGTCAGGGGCCGCTCTGTGGGGGTCAGGGGCCGGGGCTCCTCAGTGGGGTCAGGGGACAGAGTGGGGTCAGGGGCCGGGGCTGCTCTGTGGGGGTCAGGGGCCGGGGCTGCTCTGTGGGGTTCAGGGGCCGGGGCTGCTCTGTGGGGGTCAGGGGCCGGGGCTCCTCAGTGAGGTCACCAGCTTGAGGCTCCTCAGTGGGGTCAGGGTCAGGGGCCCTGGCTCCTCAGTGGGGTCAGGGGCCGGGGCTGCTCTGTGGGGCCAGGGGCCGCTCTGTGGGGGTCAGGGGCCGGGGCTGCTCTGTGGGGTCAGGGGCCGGGGCTGCTCTGTGGGTATGGGGCCGGGCTGCTCTGTGGGGTCAGGATCTGGGGCTCCTCAGTGGGGTCAGGGCCAGTGCTGCTCTGTGGGGTCAGGGGCCGGGGCTCCTCAGTGGGGTCAGGGGACAGAGTGGGGTCAGAGGCCGGGGCTGCTCTGTGGTGTCAGGGGCCGGGGCTCCTCAGTGGGGTCAGGGGCCGGGGCTCCTCAGTGGGGTCAGGGGACAGAGTGGGGTCAGGGGCCGGGGCTGCTCTGTGGGGGTCAGGGGCCGCTCTGTGGGGGTCAGGGGCCGGGGCTCCTCAGTGGGGTCAGGGGACAGAGTGGGGTCAGGGTCCGGGGCTGCTCTGTGGGGGTCATGGGCCGGGGCTGCTCTGTGGGGGTCAGGGGCCGGGGCTGCTCTGTGGGGGTCAGGGGCCGGGGCTGCTCTGTGGGGGTCAGGGGCCGGGGCTGCTCTGTGGGGTCAGGGGCCGGGGCTGCTCTGTGGGGGTCAGGGGCCGGGGCTGCTCTGTGGGGGTCAGGGGCCGGGGCTGCTCTGTGGGGGTCAGGGGCCGGGGCTGCTCTGTGGGGTCAGGGGCCGGGGCTGCTCTGTGGGGGTCAGGGGCCGGGGCTGCTCTGTGGGGGTCAGGGGCCGGGGCTGCTCTGTGGGGGTCAGGGGCCGGGGCTGCTCTGTGGGGGTCAGGGGCCGGGGCTGCTCTGTGGGGGTCAGGAGCCGGGGCTGCTCTGTGGGGATCAGGGGCCGGGGCTGCTCAGTGGTGTCAGGGGCCGGGGCTGCTCTGTGGCGTCAGGGGCCGGGGCTGCTCAGTGGGGTCAGGGGCCGGGGCTGCTCAGTGGGGTCAGGGGTCGGGGCTGCTCGTGGGGGTCAGGGGCCGGGGCTGCTCTGTGGGGTCAGGGGCCGGGGCTGCTCAGTGGGGTCAGGGGCCGGGGCTGCTCTGTGGGGGTCAGGGGCCGGGACTGCTCTGTAGGGGTCAGGGGCCGGGCTGCTCAGTGGGGTCAGGGGCCGGGGCTGCTCTGTGGAGTCAGGGGCCGGGGCTGCTCTGTGGGGGTCAGGGGCCGCTCTGTGGGGGTCAGGAGCCGCTCTGTGGGGTCAGGATCCGGGGCTGCTCTGTGGGGTCAGGGGCCGGGGCTGCTCTGTGGGGTCAGGGGCCGGGGCTGCTCTGTGGGGGTCAGGGGCCGGGGCTGCTCTGTGGGGGTCAGGGGCCGGGGCTGCTCTATGGGGTCAGGGGCCGGGGCTGCTCTGTGGGGGTCAGGGGCCGGGGCTGCTCTGTGGGGGTCAGGGGCCGGGGCTGCTCTGTGGGGGTCAGGGGCCGGGGCTACTCTTTGGGGTTCAGGGGCCGGGGCTGCTCTGTGGGGGTCAGGAGCCGGGGCTGCTCTGTGGGGATCAGGGGCCGGGGCTGCTCAGTGGGGTCAGGGGCCGGGGCTGCTCTGTGGCGTCAGGGGCCTGGGCTGCTCAGTGGGGTCAGGGGCCGGGGCTGCTCAGTGGGGTCAGGGGTCGGGGCTGCTCTGTGGGGGTCAGGGGCCGGGGCTGCTCTGTGGGGGTCAGGGGCCGGGGCTGCTCAGTGGGGTCAGGGGCCGGGGCTGCTCTGTGGGGGTCAGGGGCCGGGACTGCTCTGTAGGGGTCAGGGGCCGGGCTGCTCAGTGGGGTCAGGGGCCGGGTCTGCTCTGTGGAGTCAGGGGCCGGGGCTGCTCTGTGGGGTCAGGGGCCGCTCTGTGGGTCAGGGGCCGCTCTGTGGGGTCAGGATCCGGGGCTGCTCTGTGGGTCAGGGGCCGGGCTGCTCTGGGGGTCAGGGGCCGGGGCTGCTCTGTGGGGGTCAGGGGCCGGGGCTCCTCAGTGGGGTCAGGGGCCGGGGCTCCTCAGTGTGGTCAGGGTCAGGGCCGGGGCTGCTCTGTGGGGGTCAGGGCCGGGGCTGCTCTGTGGGGGTCAGTCAGGGTGTCCGGGGCTGCTCTGTGGGGTCAGGGGCCGGAGCTCCTCAGTGGGTCACCGGCCCGAGGCTCCTCAGTGGGTCAGGGGCCCGGGCTCCTCAGTGAGGTCACCGAGCCCGAGGCTCCTCAGTGGGGTCACGAGCCCGAGGCTCCTCAGTGAGGTCACAGCTTGAGCTCCTCTCAGTAGGTCAGGTCAGGCCCTGGCTCCTCAGTGGGGTCAGGGGCCGGGGCTGCTCTGTGGGGCCAGGGGCCGCTCTGTGGGGTCAGGGGCCGGGGCTGCTCTGTGGGGTCAGGGGCCGGAGCTGCTCTGTGGGGTCAGGGGCTGGGGCTCCTCAGTGGGGTCAGGGGCCAGTGCTGCTCTGTGGGGTCAGGGGCCGGGGCTCCTCAGTGGGGTCAGGGGACAGAGTGGGGTCAGAGGCCGGGGCTGCTCTGTGGGGTCAGGGGCCGGGGCTCCTCAGTGGGGTCAGGGGCCGGGGCTCCTCAGTGGGGTCAGGGGACAGAGTGGGGTCAGGGGCCGGGGCTGCTCTGTGGGGGTCAGGGGCCGCTCTGTGGGGGTCAGGGGCCGGGGCTCCTCAGTGGGGTCAGGGGACAGAGTGGGGTCAGGGGCCGGGGCTGCTCTGTGGGGGTCATGGGCCGGGGCTGCTCTGTGGGGGTCAAGGGCCGGGGCTGCTCTGTGGGGTTCAGGGGCCGGGGCTGCTCTGTGGGGGTCAGGGGCCGGGGCTCCTCAGTGAGGTCACCAGCTTGAGGCTCCTCAGTAGGGTCAGGGTCAGGGGCCCTGGCTCCTCAGTGGGGTCAGGGGCCGGGGCTGCTCTGTGGGGCCAGGGGCCGCTCTGTGGGGGTAAGGGGCCGGGGCTGCTCTGTGGGGTCAGGGGCCGGGGCTGCTCTGTGGGGTATGGGGCCGGGGCTGCTCTGTGGGGTCAGGGGCTGGGGCTCCTCAGTGGGGTCAGGGCCAGTGCTGCTCTGTGGGGTCAGGGGCCGGGGCTCCTCAGTGGGGTCAGGAGACAGAGTGGGGTCAGGGGCCGGGGCTGCTCTGTGGGGGTCAGGGGCCGCTCTGTGGGGGTCAGGGGCCGGGGCTCCTCAGTGGCGTCAGGGGACAGAGTGGGGTCAGGGGCCGGGGCTGCTCTGTGGCGTCAGGGGCCGGGGCTGCTCAGTGGGGTCAGGGGCCGGGGCTGCTCAGTGGGGTCAGGGGTTGGGGCTGCTCTGTGGGGGTCAGGAGCCGGGGCTGCTCTGTGGGGGTCAGGGGCCGGGGCTGCTCAGTGGGGTCAGGGGCCGGGGCTGCTCTGTGGGGGTCAGGGGCCGGGACTGCTCTGTAGGGGTCAGGGGCCGGGGCTGCTCAGTGGGGTCAGGGGCCGGGGCTGCTCTGTGGAGTCAGGGGCCGGGGCTGCTCTGTGGGGGTCAGGGGCCGCTCTGTGGGGGTCAGGGGCCGCTCTGTGGGGTCAGGATCCGGGGCTGCTCTGTGGGGTCAGGGGCCGGGGCTGCTCTGTGGGGTCAGGGGCCGGGGCTGCTCTGTGGGGGTCAGGGGCCGGGGCTGCTCTGTGGGGTCAGGGGCCGGGGCTCCTCAGTGGGGTCAGGGTCAGGCGCCGGGGCTGCTCTGTGGGGGTCAGGGGCCGGGGCTGCTCTGTGGGGTCAGGGTCAGGGGGTCGGGGCTGCTCTGTGGGGTCCGGAGCCCGAGGCTCCTCAGTGAGGTCACCGAGCCCGAGGCTCCTCAGTGAGGTCACCGAGCCCGAGGCTCCTCAGTGAGGTCACCGAGCCCGAGGCTCCTCAGTAAGGTCACCAGCTTGAGGCCCCTCAGTAGGGTCAGGGTCAGGGGCCCTGGCTCCTCAGTGGGGTCAGGGGCCGGGGCTGCTCTGTGGGGCCAGGGGCCGCTCTGTGGGGGTCAGGGGCCGGGGCTGCTCTGTGGGGTCAGGGGCCGGAGCTGCTCTGTGGGGTCAGGGGCTGGGGCTCCTCAGTGGGGTCAGGGGCCAGTGCTGCTCTGTGGGGTCAGGGGCCGGGGCTCCTCAGTGGGGTCAGGGGACAGAGTGGGGTCAGAGGCCGGGGCTGCTCTGTGGGGTCAGGGGCCGGGGCTCCTCAGTGGGGTCAGGGGCCGGGGCTCCTCAGTGGGGTCAGGGGACAGAGTGGGGTCAGGGGCCGGGGCTGCTCTGTGGGGGTCAGGGGCCGCTCTGTGGGGGTCAGGGGCCGGGGCTCCTCAGTGGGGTCAGGGGACAGAGTGGGGTCAGGGGCCGGGGCTGCTCTGTGGGGGTCATGGGCCGGGGCTGCTCTGTGGGGGTCAGGGGCCGGGGCTGCTCTGTGGGGTTCAGGGGCCGGGGCTGCTCTGTGGGGGTCAGGGGCCGGGGCTCCTCAGTGAGGTCACCAGCTTGAGGCTCCTCAGTAGGGTCAGGGTCAGGGGCCCTGGCTCCTCAGTGGGGTCAGGGGCCGGGGCTGCTCTGTGGGGCCAGGGGCCGCTCTGTGGGGGTCAGGGGCCGGGGCTGCTCTGTGGGGTCAGGGGCCGGGGCTGCTCTGTGGGGTATGGGGCCGGGGCTGCTCTGTGGGGTCAGGGGCTGGGGCTCCTCAGTGGGGTCAGGGCCAGTGCTGCTCTGTGGGGTCAGGGGCCGGGGCTCCTCAGTGGGGTCAGGGGACAGAGTGGGGTCAGAGGCCGGGGCTGCTCTGTGGGGTCAGGGGCCGGGGCTCCTCAGTGGGGTCAGGGGCCGGGGCTCCTCAGTGGGGTCAGGGGACAGAGTGGGGTCAGGGGCCGGGGCTGCTCTGTGGGGGTCAGGGGCCGCTCTGTGGGGGTCAGGGGCCGGGGCTCCTCAGTGGGGTCAGGGGACAGAGTGGGGTCAGGGGCCGGGGCTGCTCTGTGGGGGTCATGGGCCGGGGCTGCTCTGTGGGGGTCAGGGGCCGGGGCTGCTCTGTGGGGGTCAGGGGCCGGGGCTGCTCTGTGGGGGTCAGGGGCCGGGGCTGCTCTGTGGGGTCAGGGGCCGGGGCTGCTCTGTGGGGGTCAGGGGCCGGGGCTGCTCTGTGGGGGTCAGAGGCCGGGGCTGCTCTGTGGGGGTCAGGGGCCGGGGCTGCTCTGTGGGGTCAGGGGCCGGGGCTGCTCTGTGGGGTCAGGGGCCGGAGCTGCTCTGTGGGGTCAGGGGCTGGGGCTCCTCAGTGGGGTCAGGGGCCAGTGCTGCTCTGTGGGGTCAGGGGCCGGGGCTCCTCAGTGGGGTCAGGGGACAGAGTGGGGTCAGAGGCCGGGGCTGCTCTGTGGGGTCAGGGGCCGGGGCTCCTCAGTGGGGTCAGGGGCCGGGGCTCCTCAGTGGGGTCAGGGGACAGAGTGGGGTCAGGGGCCGGGGCTGCTCTGTGGGGGTCAGGGGCCGCTCTGTGGGGGTCAGGGGCCGGGGCTCCTCAGTGGGGTCAGGGGACAGAGTGGGGTCAGGGGCCGGGGCTGCTCTGTGGGGGTCATGGGCCGGGGCTGCTCTGTGGGGGTCAAGGGCCGGGGCTGCTCTGTGGGGTTCAGGGGCCGGGGCTGCTCTGTGGGGGTCAGGGGCCGGGGCTCCTCAGTGAGGTCACCAGCTTGAGGCTCCTCAGTAGGGTCAGGGTCAGGGGCCCTGGCTCCTCAGTGGGGTCAGGGGCCGGGGCTGCTCTGTGGGGCCAGGGGCCGCTCTGTGGGGGTAAGGGGCCGGGGCTGCTCTGTGGGGTCAGGGGCCGGGGCTGCTCTGTGGGGTATGGGGCCGGGGCTGCTCTGTGGGGTCAGGGGCTGGGGCTCCTCAGTGGGGTCAGGGCCAGTGCTGCTCTGTGGGGTCAGGGGCCGGGGCTCCTCAGTGGGGTCAGGAGACAGAGTGGGGTCAGGGGCCGGGGCTGCTCTGTGGGGGTCAGGGGCCGCTCTGTGGGGGTCAGGGGCCGGGGCTCCTCAGTGGCGTCAGGGGACAGAGTGGGGTCAGGGGCCGGGGCTGCTCTGTGGGCGTCAGGGGCCGGGCTGCTCAGTGGGGTCAGGGGCCGGGGCTGCTCAGTGGGGTCAGGGGTGGGGCTGCTCTGTGGGGTCAGGGGCCGGGGCTGCTCTGTGGGGGTCAGGGGCCGGGGCTGCTCAGTGGGGTCAGGGGCCGGGGCTGCTCTGTGGGGGTCAGGGGCCGGGACTGCTCTGTAGGGGTCAGGGGCCGGGGCTGCTCAGTGGGGTCAGGGGCCGGGGCTGCTCTGTGGAGTCAGGGGCCGGGGCTGCTCTGTGGGGGTCAGGGGCTGCTCTGTGGGGGTCAGGGGCCACTCTGTGGGGTCAGGATCCGGGGCTGCTCTGTGGGGTCAGGGGCCGGGGCTGCTCTGTGGGGTCAGGGGCCGGGGCTGCTCTGTGGGGGTCAGGGGCCGGGGCTGCTCTGTGGGGTCAGGGGCCGGGGCTCCTCAGTGGGGTCAGGGTCAGGGGTCGGGGCTGCTCTGTGGGGGTCAGGGGCCGGGGCTGCTCTGTGGGGTCAGGGTCAGGGGGTCGGGGCTGCTCTGTGGGGTCCGGAGCCCGAGGCTCCTCAGTGAGGTCACCGAGCCCGAGGCTCCTCAGTGAGGTCACCGAGCCCGAGGCTCCTCAGTGAGGTCACCGAGCCCGAGGCTCCTCAGTGAGGTCACCAGCTTGAGGCTCCTCAGTAGGGTCAGGGTCAGGGGCCCTGGCTCCTCAGTGGGGTCAGGGGCCGGGGCTGCTCTGTGGGGCCAGGGGCCGCTCTGTGGCGGTCAGGGGCCGGGGCTGCTCTGTGGGGCCAGGGGCCGCTCTGTGGGGTATGGGGCCGGGGCTGCTCTGTGGGGTCAGGGGCTGGGGCTCCTCAGTGGGGTCAGGGGCCAGTGCTGCTCTGTGGGGTCAGGGGCCGGGGCTCCTCAGTGGGGTCAGGGGACAGAGTGGGGTCAGAGGCCGGGGCTGCTCTGTGGGGTCAGGGGCCGGGGCTCCTCAGTGGGGTCAGGGGCCGGGGCTCCTCAGTGGGGTCAGGGGACAGAGTGGGGTCAGGGGCCGTGGCTGCTCTGTGGGGGTCAGGGGCCGCTCTGTGGGGGTCAGGGGCCGGGGCTCCTCAGTGGGGTCAGGGGGACAGAGTGGGGTCAGGGGCCGGGGCTGCTCTGTGGGGTTCAGGGGCCGGGGCTGCTCTGTGGGGGTCAGGGGCCGGGGCTCCTCAGTGAGGTCACCAGCTTGAGGCTCCTCAGTAGTGTCAGGGTCAGGGGCCCTGACTCCTCAGTGGGGTCAGGGGCCGGGGCTGCTCTGTGGGGCCAGGGGCCGCTCTGTGGGGGTCAGGGGCGGGGGCTGCTCTGTGGGGTCAGGGGCTGGGGCTGCTCTGTGGGGTCAGGGGCCGGGGCTGCTCTGTGGGGTCAGGGGCCGGGGCTGCTCTGTGGGGGTCAGGGGCCGCTCTGTGGGGGTCAGGGGCCGGTGCTCCTCAGTGGGGTCAGGGGACAGAGTGGGGTCAGGGGCCGGGGCAGCTCTGTGGGGGTCATGGGGGCTGCTCTGTGGGGTCAGGGGCCGGGGCTCCTCTGTGGGGTCAGGGGACAGAGTGGGGTCAGGGGCCGGGGCTGCTCTGTGGGGGTCAGGGGCCGCTCTGTGGGGGTCAGGGGCCGGGGCTGCTCTGTGGGGTCAGGGCCGGGGCTGCTCTGTGGGGTCAGGGTCGGGGCTGCTCTGTGGGGGTCAGGGGCCGGGGCTGCTCTGTGGGGGTCAGGGGCCGGGGCTGCTCTGTGGGGGTCAGGGGCCGGGGCTGCTCTGTGGGGGTCAGGGGCCGGGGCTGCTCTGTGGGGTCAGGGGCCGGGGCTGCTCTGTGGGGGTCAGGGGGCCGGGGCTGCTCTGTGGGGGTCAGGGGCCGGGGCTGCTCTGTGGGGGTCAGGGGCCGGGGCTGCTCTGTGGGGTCAGGGGCCGGGGCTGCTCTGTGGGGTCAGGGGCCGGGGCTGCTCTGTGGGGTCAGGGGCCGGGGCTGCTCTGTGGGGTCAGGGGCCGGGGCTGCTCTGTGGGGGTCAGGGGCCGGGGCTGCTCTGTGGGGTCAGGGGCCGGGGCTGCTCTGTGGGGGTCAGGGGCCGGGGCTGCTCTGTGGGGTCAGGGGCCGGGGCTGCTCAGTGGGGTCAGGGGCCGGGGCTGCTCTGTGGCGTCAGGGGCCGGGGCTGCTCAGTGGGGGTCAGGGGCCGGGGCTGCTCAGTGGGGTCAGGGGTCCGGGGCTGCTCTGTGGGGGTCAGGGGCCGGGGCTGCTCTGTAGGGGTCAGGGGCCGGGGCTGCTCAGTGTGGTCAGGGGCCGGGGCTGCTCTGTGGAGTCAGGGGCCGGGGCTGCTCTGTGGGGGTCAGGGGCCGCTCTGTGGGGGTCAGGGGCCGCTCTGTGGGGTCAGGATCCGGGACTGCTCTGTGGGGTCAGGGGCCGGGGCTGCTCTGTGGGGTCAGGGGCCGGGGCTGCTCTGTGGGGGTCAGGGGCCGGGGCTGCTCTGTTGGGTCAGGGGCCGGGGCTCCTCAGTGGGGTCAGGGTCAGGGGCCGGGGCTGCTCTGTGGGGTCAGGGGCCGGGGCTGCTCTGTGGGGTCAGGGTCCGGGGGTCGGGGCTGCTCTGTGGGGTCAGGGGCCCGGGCTCCTCAGTGAGGTCACCGAGCCCGGGGCTGCTCTGTGAGGTCAGGGGCCGGGCTGCTCAGTGGGGTCAGGGCCCGGGCTCTCTGTGGGGTCAGGGGCCCGGGCTCCTCTGTGGGGTCAGGGGCCCGGGCTCCTCAGTGGGGTCAGGGGCCGGGGCTCCTCAGTGGGGTCAGGGCCGGGGCTGCTCTGTGGGGTCAGGGGCCGCTCTGTGGGGGTCAGGGGCCGGGGCTGCTCTGTGGGGTCAGGGGCCGGGGCTGCTCTGTGGGGTCAGGTGGCCGGGGCTGCTCTGTGGGGTCAGGGGCCGGGGCTCCTCAGTGGGGTCAGGGGGGGGGGCCAGTGCTGCTCTGTGGGGTCAGGGCCGGGGCTCCTCAGTGGGGTCAGGGGACAGTGGTGGGGTCAGGGGCCGGGGCTGCTCTGTGGGGTCAGGGGCCGGGGCTCCTCAGTGGGGTCAGGGGACAGAGTGGGGTCAGGGGCCGGGGCTGCTCTGTGGGGGTCATGGGCCGGGGCTGCTCTGTGGGGGTCAGGGGCCGGGGCTGCTCTGTGGGTTCAGGGGCCGGGACTGCTCTGTGGGGGTCAGGGGCCGGGGCTCCTCAGTGAGGTCACCAGCTTGAGGCTCCTCAGTAGGGTCAGGGTCAGGGGGCCCTGGCTCCTCAGTGGGGTCAGGGGCCGGGGCTGCTCTGTGGGGCCAGGGGCCGCTCTGTGGGGGTCAGGGGCCGGGGTGCTCTGTGGGGTCAGGGCCGGGGCTGGCTCTGTGTGGGTCAGGGGCCGGGGCTGCTCTGTGGGGTCAGGGGCCCGGGGCTGCTCTGCGGGGGGCAGGGGCCGCTCTGTGGGGGTCAGGGGCCGGTGCTCCTCAGTGGGGTCAGGGGACAGAGTGGGGTCAGGGGCCGGGGCTGCTCTGTGGGGGTCAGAGGCCGGGGCTGCTCTGTGGGGTCAGGGGCAGGGCTGCTCTGTGGGGGTCAGGGGCCGGGGCTGCTCTGTGGGGTCAGGGGCGGGCTCCTCAGTGGGGGTCAGGGCCGGGGCTGCTCTGTGGGGGTCAGGGGCCGGGGCTGCTCTGTGGGGTCAGGGGCCGGAGCTCTGTGGGGGTCAGGGGCCGCTCTGTGTGGTCAGGGGCCGGCTGCTCTGTGGGGGTCAGGGGCCGGGGCTGCTCTGTGGGGGTCAGGGGCCGGGGCTGCTCTGTGGGGTCAGGGGCCGGGCTGCTCTGTGGGGGTCAGGAGCCGGGGCTGCTCTGTGGGGGTCAGGGGACGGGCTGCTCTGTGGGGTCAGGGGACCGGGGCTCCTCAGTGGTCAGGGTCAGGGGCCGGGGCTGCTCTGTGGGGTCAGGGGCCGGGCTCTCAGTGGGGGGTCAGGGGCTGCTCTGTGGGGGTCAGGGGCCGGGGCTGCTCTGTGGGGTCAGGGGCCGGGGCTCCTCAGTGGGGTCAGGGGCCGGGGCTCCTCAGTGGGGTCAGGGGCCGGGGCTCCTCAGTGGGGTCAGGGGCCGGGGCTGCTCAGTGGGGTCAGGGGCCGGGGCTGCTCTGTGGGGGTCAGGGGCCGGGGCTGCTCTGTTGGGTCAGGGGCCGGGGCTCCTCAGTGGGGTCAGGGTCAGGGGCCGGGGCTGCTCTGTGGGGGTCAGAGGCCGGGGCTGCTCTGTGGGGTCAGGGTCAGGGGATCGGGGCTGCTCTGTGGGGTCAGGGGCCGGGGCTCCTCAGTGGGGTCAGGGTCAGGGGCCGGGGCTGCTCTGTGGGGGTCAGGGGCCGGGGCTGTTCTATGGGGTCAGGGTCAGGGGTGCACTGTGGGGGTCAGGGGCCGGGGCTGCTCTGTGGGGTCAGGGGCCGGGGCTCCTCAGTGGGGTCAGGGGCCGGGGCTCCTCAGTGGGGTCAGGGGCCGGGGCTCCTCAGTGGGGTCAGGGGCCGGGGCTGCTCAGTGGGGTCAGGGGCCGGGGCTGCTCAGTGGGGTCAGGGGCCGGGGCTGCTCTGTGGGGTCAGGGGCCGGGGCTCCTCAGTGGGGTCAGGGGCCGGGGCTGCTCTGTGGGGGTCAGGGGCCGTGGCTGCTCTGTGGGGTCAGCGTCACGGGGTCGGGGGTGCTCTGTGGGGGTCAGGGGCCGGGGCTCCTCAGTGGGGTCAGGGGCCGGGGCTGCTCTGTGGGGGTCAGCGGCCGGGGCTGCTCTGTGGGGTCAGGGTCAGGGGGTCGGGGCTGCTCTGTGGGGGACAGGGGCCGGGACTCCTCAGTGGGGTCAGGGGTCGGGGCTGCTCTGTGGGGGTCAGGGGCCGGGGCTGCTCTGTAGGGGTCAGGGGCCGGGGCTCCTCAGTGGGGTCAGGGGCCGGGGCTGCTCTGTGGGGGTCAGCGGCCGGGGCTGCTCTGTGGGGTCAGGGTCAGGGGGTCGAACCTGCTCTGTGGGGGACAGGGGCCGGGACTCCTCAGTGGGGTCAGGGGTCGGGGCTGCTCTGTGGGGGTCAGGGGCCGGGGCTGCTCTGTAGGGGTCAGGGGCCGGGGCTGCTCTGTGGGGGTCAGGGGCCGGGGCTGCTCTGTGGGGGTCAGGGGCCGGGGCTGCTCTGTGGGGGACAGGGGCCGGGATTCCTCAGTGGGGGTCAGGGGCCGGGGCTGCTCTGTGGGGGTCAGGGGCCGGGGCTGCTCTGTGGGGGTGAGGGGCCGGGGCTGCTCTGTGGGGGTCAGGGGCCGCTCTGTGGGGCTCAGGGGCCGGGGCTGCTCTGTGGGGTTCAGTGGCCGGGGCTGTTCTGTGGGGGTCAGGCGCCGGGGCTGCTCTGTGGGGTCAGGAGCTGCTCTGTGTGGGTCAGTCGCCGGGGCTGCTCTGTCGGGTCAGGAGCTGCTCTGTGGGGGTCAGGGGCCGGGGCTGCTCTGTGGGGGTCAGGGGTCGGGGCTGCTCTGTGGGGTCAGGGGCCGGGGCTGCTCAGTGGGGGTCAGGGGCCGCTCTGTGAGGGTCAGGGGCCGGGGCTGCTCTGTGGGGTCAGGGGCCTGGGCTCCTCAGTGGGGTCAGGGGCCGGGGCTCCTCAGTGGGGTCAGGGTCAGGGGTCGGGGCGAGTTTAAAGCGCGGGTCGGGCGCTCGCTCTGCTGTCGCGTGCCGCGCGGGGCGGGGCGGGTAACGGTCAGTCCCCGCCGCCATCCCGGCCACTGGCGGACTGGGTGTGGCGCGGTGGGAAGCCGCTCGCCATCGTTAGCGGCCTCAGTGGCTGATTCGAAGGCCTGCCGTGAGTGGTTCGCCTGACAAGCGAGGGAACCGATGGTCGCTGCTCCGACGGACAGATGAAAGAGTAATTGCATCCTCGACCTACTGCTGACCCAGGCCTGGCACAGGGGCCTGGAGGTGGCCAGGGATCTTCACTTCCCTCTGCAGGGGACCCCAGGGCCGGAGATATAGTGGGGGTTAGGGTATCTCCAGGGTGGGCAGAAGCTCCAGGTCACCAGAGGTATGCACCCTGTAACTGTGAAACCCAAGGTATGACTGTTCTCGGCCAAATCAACCCAGACGGATAAAAAGGACCAACGCTGAAGGATGTGGGGCTGATGTAAGATGGAAGGATGGAAGCATTCTTCAGCACTTGGTAAATATAGTCACGATTGCCAGTATCTGGTGGGTTAAACGCCTAGTGGAGGTGATGCTGCTAAACAGGCACCTTCCTTCTCCAGATCTGATTAGAAAGAGGACTTTCAGCACCAGATCAATAGCCAATGGATCTGATATTCTTGTTCAGTGTTAGAAGAAAGACTTGCATTTATATAGCGCTTTTCACCAGCTGAAGACGTCCCAAAGCTCTTTACAGCCAATGAAGCGCTTTTGAAGTCACTGTTGTAATGTAGGAAATGTGGCAGCAAATTTGTGCACAGCAAGCTCCCACAAACTGCAATGTGATAATGACCAGATAATTTGTTTTTAGGTTTTGTTTCAGGGATAAAATATTGGCCAGGACACCGGGGAGAACTACCCAGCTCTTCTTCGTATAGTATCTTGGAATCTTTTAAATCCACCTGAGAGAGCAGACAGCCTCGGTTTAACATATTACATGAAAGATGGCACTCCGACAGTGCAGCACTCCCTCAGTACTGCACTGGAGTGTCAACTTAGATTTTGTTCTCCAGTCCCTGGAGTGGGACTTGAACCCACAACCTTCTGACTTAGAAGCAACAGTGCTACCACTGATCCACGTCTGACTCAGTCGCTTTACACAGTCTAAAGGCAGTGCTGTGCTGTTGAAGCCGGTAAAATGGGAAAACCTTTGGAAATCCCAGATGATGAGATTGGATTGAAGTGCTCTGTTGTTGGAACTTTCTTGGCCAGCCTCCACCCTCACTCTGCCAAGAGGATCTGTGCTGAATGTTACTTGAACAGAATTGGCATGGCTCCCCTCAGTAAAGACTTTGTTGACCTGTTATTTGAAGAAAGGTCCATAGTAGCTGAATCTTTCTACACTTTTCTACAGTGCTTGCACTGAGTCAGCTTTTGGCTTTGAAGAGATTTTCTGCATTAATACTTAGCTTGGCTTCCTTGGCTGTAAAACCTGAAAACGAGGGCTGTGGGACTTAGTCACAGCTCTGTTACAGAAACAGCTGCAAACTGGCCAGTGGCCAAGCCACCTAGTGCTTACAGGGTTGTAGCCTGTTGTTTCAATCCACCTGCCACAGTTGGGGTGGGATTTACCAGTTTGCAGGATACACCTTTACCTCCAAAGAAGTGATACCAGTGGCAATGGACACTCACCCTGTCCTTCCTCATCTAATTTGCTGTTACAAGGCTCCTTTCATTGGCTACGTGAACTGCTCCACACAGATTTGCAACCTTTGTAAGCAGAAGAAGGAAGTCATACGGAAGCAAGGCAAAAAGGATAGAGAAGAACAAGAAGGCCTTGGATGTTTCATGCGGGATGACTGGGCCAAGCTAAGAGCCTCTTGGTGTGTCCATTCCCACTGGTGTCAAGTCATTGAAGTTAAAGGGGAAGGTGTATCCAGGAGGGGAAGGGGGGTCATTTGTGTTCCGTCTCAAATAGGGTTAATAGACATGTTAGGACTTCTCCTTTTCTTTGTTCTTTCCCTTTTGTTTCAGCTGCAGCCAGAGTAGTTACAATTGTCATTACGACATACTGTGATACCCAAGTTAGCCCACAGTGGGTGTGATATGTACATGCATCATGCAGCTGGGAGAATTATTTGGATCTGAATGCGAATAAGGATGCAATTGATGGAATACTTCTAGATGAAGGTTGCAAAAGGGTACCCTGCTAGGATAACAGGCTTTCAGGGTAAGTGCTGAACTCCAGCTCCCAATCACAGATGTGTTCCGCACTGGGAGGTCGCCTGCATGATGATAATGAAGCTGATCCCGGAAATACATGTAGGGTCAGTGCAGTAAGAATGGACACTCTTCCGGCACCACCTGAATTCCAGTCAAGCCTATCTCTTTAGTGTCAGCTGTGGCTCTCGCCTGAGTCAGTAGGTTGTGGGTTCAAGTCCCACTCTCGAGACTTGAGCACATTATTTAGGTTAACACTTCAGTGCAGTACTGAGGGAGGGCTGCACTGTCTGAGGTGCCATCTTTTTGGTGAGACGTTAAACTGAGGCCTCGTCTGCTGTCAGGTGGACGTAAAAGATCCCATGGCACTATTTTGAAGAAGAGCAGTGGAGTTCTCCCGGTGTCCTGGCCAACATTTATCCCCTCAACCAACATCACTCAAACAGATTATCTGGTCATTATCACATTGCTGTGAGTGAGACCTTGCTGTGCGCAAAATGGCTGCCGCATTCCCTACATTACAACAGTGACTACACTTCAGAAGTACTTCATTGACAGTGAAGCACTTTGGAATGTTCAGAAGTTGTGTAAGGCACTATATAAATGAAAGTCATTTTCTTTCCTAACCCCATCCTCAAGAGCACAGCCTATTGTATGGTGTTAATTTTGCATTCACTGTGGCCTCCCTAACTAATATTTCCAATTCAGTGTCAAATTAAGAACAGTTTTGCGTTGCACTAGAAGCTGCATGGAGACTTGCCAAGCTTTCCCAGCTATAAGAGGGAGGAACCTTATATCCTTTCAGAGGTGAAAGGACACCAGGTGAAGCAGATTGACTTCCTGTTGTAAAACCTGCCCAATTTTTATCTTTGATTGCAACAGTCAGGGTTTACAACAGGCGGCCTCTCCGCGTCGTCAGATTACCACCCAGGCAGTGAAGATGAAAATTATCCCGAGCATCCTAACCCACTGCACTGTCCAGCTTTCCTAACCCTCATTTTATTCATGATTCATTACATTGAATTTACAGCACACAAACAGGCCATTTGACCCAATTGGTCCATGCCAGTGTTTATGGTCCACACAAGCCTCCTCCCACCCTACTTCATCTCGACTTTCATCTAACCCCATCAACATACCCTTCTATTCCTTTCTCCCTCATGCACTTAATCTAGCTTCCCTTTAAATGAATCTATGCTATTTGCCTCAACTACTCCATGTGGTAGCAAGTTCCAAATTCTAACGATTCTATGAGTAAAGAGGTTTCTCCTGAATTTCTTGTTGGATTTATTAGTGACTATCTTATATTTATGACCTAGTTTTGGACTCGCCCAACAAGTGGAAACATCTTTGCGACTTCTACCCTATCGAACCCCTTCATAATTTTAAAGACCTCTATCAGGTCTACTCAGCCTTCTCTTTTCTTGTTACCTCTACACTTGATTATTCCAATGCTCTCCTGGTCGGTCTCCCATCTTCCACCTTGCATAAACTTGAACTCATCCAAAACTCTGCTACCCATATTCTAACCCGCACCGTCCCATTCACCCATCACCCCTGTGATCGCTGACGTACATTGGCTCCCGGTCCGGCAATGTCTCAATTTTAAAATTCTCATCCTTGTGTTCAAATTCCTCCATGGTTTCACCCCTCCCTATCTCTGTAACCTCCTCCAGCCCTACAAGCCTCCGAGATTTCTGAGCTCCTCCAATTCTGGCCACTTGTGCATCCCCGATTTTAATCGCTCCACCATTGGCGGCCGTGCCTTCAGCTGCCTGGGCCCTAAGCTCTGGAATTCCCTCCCCAAACCTCTCCACCTCTCTACCTCTCTTTCCTCCTTTAAGACGCTGCTTAAAACCTACCTCTTTCACCTGTCCAGTATTTCCTTATGTGGCTCGGTGTCAAATTTTGTTTGATAACATTCCTGTGAAGCGACTTGTGACGTTTTTCAATACTTAAAGGCGTTATATAAATGCAAGTTGTTGTTGTAGAGCAAAGAGCACCAGATTTGAGGCCGGCTTTTATGTTCTTGCAGGTTTATTATTGCTGTGTTGAAAATTTGTTTGTTGAATTGACTTTTGATCCGTGCTAGGTCTAATCTGATATCTGCCATGCATTCCTTGAATACTACGTTGGGATAGATTGCCCTGTGTAAGGAACACAATTTCCTGTGTTCACAGTCCACAACTGGGCTGTCTCATGTTCCTCACATGACTTTCAATCAGTAATCTTGGTCTAATCACCAAAATATTTTTGACAGGTTCCACTTGATCAAAGAATGCCAAATCCTAGCACAACGATCTAAAATGACTCTTTCCATGGCCTAGTGGTCAAAGGCACAGCCTGGTGTAGCACTCAGCCACGTAGACACGAAGGTTCTCGGTTTGATCCCTGGTCTGTGCTGAGTTCAGCCGCTTTCAGCTCGGACGGTGGGTGAGACCCGACAGTTAGGCTCAGTGTCCCAGGTCAGAGGAAAAATCAGCCAAGGTTCAGCTCCTGATTGCTATCCCGTGACTCCTGTTGGAAAGTGTGCATGCGTCAACGGCCAGATTCGGGTGTGATCATAGACTTGTACAGCACAGAAGGAGGCCATTTGGTCCATCGTGCCTGTGCTGGCTCTTTGAAAGAGCTCTCCAGTTAGTCCCTCTCCCCAGAGCCCTGCAATTTTTTCCTTTCCAAGTATATATCCAATTCCCTTTTGAAAGTTACTACTTTCACCACCCATTCAGGCAGTGCATTCCAGCTCGTAACAACTCGGTGTGCAAAAAGAATTCTCCCCATGTCCCCTCTGGTTCTTTTTCCAATTATCTTAAATCTGTGTCCTCTGGTTACTGACCCTCCTGCCAGTGGAAACAGTTTCTCCTTATTTACTCGAACAAAACCCTTCATAATTTTGAACACCTCTATTAAATCTCCCTTTAACCTTCTCTGCTCTAAGGAGAACATTCCCAGCTTCTCTAGTCTCTCCACATAACTGAAGCCCCTCGTCCCTGGTACCATTTTAGTAAATCTTCTCTGCACCTTCTCCAAAGCCTTGACATCTTCCTAAAGTGCGGTGCCCAAAACTGGGCACAATACTCAAGCTGAGGCCTAACTCGTGATTTATAAAGGTGATGCCCTCCACAGTCTAATAGCCCATCCACACCTTATAGGCTAATACCACGAAGAGTAGCCCATTGGACGACAGGTGGGTAGTGCTTATGAAACTACCCTAGCAAGAGTCAGTGCCCACAGGTGAGATGGGGAGGAAACTGGGGTAAGGAGAAACCCCAAGTGATGTCTTTTCCAAACATGTAACTGTTGCTGATGTGAGCACATTACAAAATTACCCAGTTCGGAGTGCTCTAAATATAGTCAATACTAATTTCAGCCGTGGACAGTGGCAGGTCTTCGACATCTAATCACTCTTCTATAAAATAAATGTTTTCTTAAGTGCTTTCTTGGTTTTTTTTGTTGTTGTTTGCTTTGAGTTACTGAGTGGATGATTAAAGGGACTGTGGGAGGGATATTTGCTGACTGGCTATTTTTATCTGCGATTTATGCAAGGCCTGAGCCAAGCAGATCATTTCTTGGCAAGCTAGGTTGGGATTCAGGTCTATAGTGGTGATGCCTCCCATCACCTCCTCTATTGTCACTTCTTACTGATTTCTGGTTTAACTTTCTCTCTCTCTCTCTCTCTTAGGATCTTCCTGTTGCCAAGTGCTATATTCAAGGCATGTAACCTGCTCTCAGGCCTCTACTAATTCACCAAGAACCCTTGATGGATTTTTTTTTTTTAACGCCTCGAGTTGTTATGGTCTGGAATGCACTGCCTGAAAGGGTGGTGGAAGTAACTTTCAAAAGGGAATTGGATAAAGACTTAAAAAGGAAAAATTTGTCAGGCTATGGGGAAAGAACAGGGGAGCGGGACTAATTGGAGAGCTCTTTCAAAGAGCCGGCACAGGCACGATGGGTCCTTCTGTGCTGTACGATTCTATGATTCTAATCCATTTGACGGTATGCAGAAGCTTGGGGAGGAATGATTCACTCGCTACTTCCTCTATGGAAATATTTAGCCTTTGATTGCCTTCCCCAACAGAATTGGGCAAAGCTGGATGAAGGGTCAAGGATCACAGAGCAAAGGCACCAGTGTGAGGCTGAAAAGAGTAGCCAACGTAAATCAGATGGCAGGAGACTTGGCTTTTAAAAGCCTGAAGACTGTTTTCGGAAAGGAAGACTGAGGAAGACAGAGTTTCGCAGTCTGAGGTCCCGGGAAAGAAATGAGTTAGAGTAGAAGATGGTGTTAAGTTTGAAGTAAGTTTAAAAATTGGAATAGTGTAGATCAGGGGACTGGGGAACCTGCATGTGACCAGTGAGAAGCCTGTGCTATTGAATGTCATAAGATTCATAAACAAACATATTAAAAAAGAAAGACAGCAAAACACCAGCCTGGTCCATTGTGTCTGTCCCAGTCAGTTGGAGTACTGCGTACAGTTTGAAGCACCGCACCTCAGGAAAGATAGGATGCCGTGGGTTCGAGGGTTAAATTGTGAGGACAGGTTGCACAAACTTAGCTTATATTGCCTTGTGTATAAAAGATTGAGGGGCGATCTGATCGAGCTGTTTAAAATGTTAAAAGGATTCACGAGGGTAGATACAGAGAAACTATTTCCTCTGGTGAGGGAATCAAGAACGAGGGGGACATAATCTTAAAATTAGAGCTAGGCCATTTAGGAGGGACATCAGGAAGCACTTTTTCACACAAAGGATAGTGGAAATCTGGAACTCTCCCCCAAAAGTCTGTGGATCCTGGGACAATTGGAGCTTTCAAGATGGAAGGTATAGATTTTTGTTGGGTAAGGGTATGGAGGGATATGGAGCTAAGGCGGGTAAATGGAGTTGAGGTACGTAATCAGCCATGATCTAATTGAATGGCGGAACAGGCTGTTTTTATGTTCCTATATGTTGCAACTAAGTGACATGGCCCTCAATGCTCCCCACCCACCAGCAGCTATGAAATCTCCTGGGAGAGGCAAAAAAAATTGTAATCTACATTTTTTTATCATTCTTAAAACTTGTGAGAGCATCTCTTTAAACTAATTAATGGAGATTTTATTTCCCTGTGTTGGAAAGCGGTTTGTTTGGAGTTTGAAGACAGTGACAGTTGCAGGTGCCTCCGTCACCTATGGTGAAAGCTTAACTCATCTCAACTATACAACAGAAGGCTCTGAAAAGAGGGGTTAAGAATATGCAGGTATCAACAGACGATGTTAATGATCTTTTTTACGCTCACTTTGATCAGGTAATTGTCATTGTTTGGGAAGTTATCTAGGCTGTGAGAAGAGGCAGAGCTAATTGCCGACCCAGTGGAGAGGAGGGGGAGACTATTTTGATGCTATTGATTGAGAGCTCCGTGCCAAAGCAGGGGGAAAAAATTCGGCAGCTTGTAGCTAGTTCACCAGTTCTTCCTGTACTATAGCCTGTGTCGAGGTGAGCAGTTGATATTAATCATGTGGGTGCGTAGTGGAAATCCTTTGTTGTAATCCAGAGATGATAAATGTTGCTTCTCCGGGGCATGCAATCCCAGATTACTTTGCCAGCAAGATCACAGCCAGGTTGAGAGGAGACCTGGGTTTGCCAATGGGGTAGACTCAACCTCATGTATAAATTTTGTACTGTGGATTCTGTACCTAGTTCAGGAGGGTTAGTGAAGCATTGTGTATTTTATTTTGTGAACTGAGAAGATATAAATGAAATATTATAATTTAGTGTAATCTGTTGTGTTGATCTTTTGGTACTGTTTAATTTTTACTTTTAATCATCCTGATTTGTAGATGATAGCCTGAACCACATGGTCTGACACAGTGATTAATCAGAAGAACTGAGAGAGCATGAGAGAACTTGTGTCCTTTCCAGTGAGCAAACGGCTGTACACAGGAATTTCTGCTCACTTCCGGGCATTGGAACTTCATCGGAAATTGCACCTGTAATGCCACCCTTTAAATTGTAAGTGAGTGACGGCTTGATTATGGGGGTGGTCCTTTTAGAAACATAGAAACATAGAAAATAGGTACAGGAGTAGACCATTCGGTCCTTCGAGCCTGCACCGCCATTCAATGCGTTCATGGCTGAACATGCTATCTCAGTACCCCATTCCTGCTTTCTCGCCATACCCCTTGATCCCCCTAGTTGTGAGTGTTATATCTAACTCCCTTTTGAATATATTTAGCGAACTGGCCTCAACAACCTTCTGTGGAAGAGAATTCCATAGATTCACCACTCTCTGGGTGAAGAAGTTCCTCCTCAGCTCAGTCTTAAATGGCTTCCCCTTAATCCTTAGACTGTGACCCCTGGTTCTAGTTTTCCCTAACATTGGGAACATTCTGCCCGCATCTAATTTGTCTAAACCAGTCAGGATTTTAAATGTCTCTATAAGATCCCCCCTCATTCTTCTGAACTCCAGAGGATACAAGTTCAGTTGACCCAATCTTTCTTGATATGTCAGTCCGGCCATCCCAGGAATCAATCTAGTGAACCTTCGCTGCACTCCCTCAATAGCAAGAATGTCCTTCCTTAAGTTAGGAGACCAAAACTGCGCACAATACTCCAGGTGTGGCCTCACCAAGGCCCTGTACAACTGCAGCATCACCTCCATACTCCTGTACTCAAATCCCCTTACTATGAAGGCCATCATTCCGTTTGCTTTCTTGACTGCCTGCTGCACTTGCATTCCCACCTTCAGTGACTGATGTACCATGACGCCCAGGTCTCGTTGCACCTCCCCTTTCCCTAATCTGCCACCATTCAGGTAATAGTCCGCCTCTCTATTTTTACCACCAAAGTGGATAACCTCACATTTATCCACATTGTACTTCATCTGCCATACATTTGCCCATTCACCCAACCTGTCCAAGTCACTCTGTAGCCTCCTAGCATCCTCCTCATTGTTCACACTGCCTCCCAATTTAGTGTCATCCGCAAATTTGGAGATATTACATTTAATCCCTTCGTCCAAATCATTAATATATAATGTAAACAGCTGGGGTCCCAGCACCGAACCCTGTGGTACCCCGCTGGTCACTGCCTGCCATTCTGAAAAGTACCCATTTACTCCTACTCTTTGTTTCCTGTGTGCCAACCAGTTCTCAATCCACGTCAACACATTACCCCCAATCCCATGTGCTTTAACTTTGCTCACCAATCTCTTGTGTGGGACCTTGTCGAAGGCCTTCTGAAAGTCCAAATACACCACATCTACTGGTTCCCCCCTGTCCACCCTATTGGAAACATCCTCAAAAAATTCCAGAAGATTTGTCAAGCATGATTTCCCTTTCACAAATCCATGCTGACTTGGACCTATCATGTCGCCACTTTCCAAATGGTCTGTTATGACATCTTTAATAATTGCTTCCATCATTTTACCCACGACCGATGTCAGGCTGACCGGTCTATAATTCCCTGCTTTCTCCCTCCCTCCTTTTTTAAAAAGAGGGGTTACATTGGCCACCCTCCACTCCATTGGAACTGATCCAGAGTCTAAGGAATGTTGGAAAATGATCGTCAATGCATCCACTATTTCCAAGGCCACCTCCTTAAGTACTCTGGGATGCAGACCATCAGGCCCCGGGGATTTTTCAGCCTTCAGTCCCATCAATTTCCCCAATACCTTTTCCCGACTAATAAGGATTTCCCTCAGCTCCTCCCTCTTACCAGATCCTCTGACCCCTTTTATTTCCGGCAGGTTGTGTGTGTCCTCCACAGTAAACACCGAACCAAAGTACTTGTTCAATTGATCAGCCATTTCCTTGTTCCCCATTACGACTTCCCCTGTTTCCGACTGCAGGGGACCTACGTTTGTTTTTACTAACCTCTTTCTTTTTACATATTTATAGAAGCTTTTGCAGTCCATTTTAATGTTCTCTGCAAGCTTCCTTTCATATTTTATTTTCCCTGCCCTAATCAAACCCTTCGTCCTCCTCTGCTGAGTTTTGAAGTTCTCCCAGTCCCCGGGTTTGCTGCTACTTCTGGCCAATTTGTATGCAACTTCCTTGGTTTTAATACTATCCCTGATTTCCCTTGTTAGCCATGGTTGAGCCACCTTCCCTTTTTTATTTTTACGCCAGACCGGGATGTACAATTGTTGTAGTTCATCCATGCGATCTCTAAATGTCTGCCATTGCCCTTCCACTGATAGCCCCTTAAATATCGCTTGCCAATTTAACCTCGCCATTTCACGCCTCATACCCTCAAAGTTGCCCTTATTTAAGTTCTGGACCATGGTCTCTGACTTAACTGTTTCCTTCTCCATCCTAATGTAGAACTCCACCATACTATGGTCACTCTTCCCCAGGGGGCCTCGTACCACAAGATTGCTGATTAGTCCTTCCTCATTACACAACACCCAGTCCAGGATGGCCTCCGCTCGAGTTGGTTCCTCAACATATTGGTTTAGGAAACCGTCCCTTAAACACTCCAGGAAATCCTCCTCCACCGTATTCCTTCCAGTTTGAGTAGCCCAATCTATATGCATATTAAAGTCACCCATGATAACTGCCGTGCCTTTTTTGCACGCACCTCTGATTTCCTGTTTCATACCCTCCCCCACCTCACTACTGCTGTTTGGAGGTCTGTACACAACTCCCACTAACGTTTTCTGCCCTTTGGTGTTCTGCAGCTCAACCCATATTGATTCCACATCCTCCAAGCTGATGTCCTTCCTAGCTATTGCATTAATCTCCTCTTTAACCAGCAATGCTACCCCACCCCCTTTTCCTTTTATTCTATCCTTTCTGAATGTTGAATACCCCTGGATGTTCAGTTCCCAGCCTTGATTGTTCTGGAGCCACGTCTCTGTAATCCCAATCACATCGTATCCGTTAACATCTATTTGCACAGTCAATTCATCCACCTTATTACGGATTCTCCTTGCATTAAGACACAGAGCCTTTAGACTTGTTTTATTAACATCCTTTGTCCTTTTAGACTTATGATTTAGTATGGCTCTTTGTGTTTCTTGCCTTTGTTTACTCGGCCTTCCCCTATTGTTTCTCACCCTTCTAACATTTGTTTCTGACTGCATATTACTTCCCCCTGTTTCGCTACATAGGTTCCCATTCCCCTGCCATATCAGTTTAAATCCTCCCGAACTGCTTTAGCAAATATTACCCCGAGGACATCGGTTCCAGTCCTGCCCAAGTGCAGACCGTCCCTTTTGTACAGGTCCCACTTCCCCCAGAACTGGTTCCAATGCCTCAGGAATTTGAATCCCTCCCTCCTGCACCACTGCTCAAGCCACGTATTCAATCTCACTATCCTGTTCTCTCTATTCTGATTAGCACGTGGCCCTGGTAGCAATCCAGAGATTACTACCCTAGAGGTCCTACTTTTTAATTTAGCTCCTAGCTCCCTAAATTCTGCTTGTAGGACCTCTTCCCGCTTTTTACCTATATCGTTGGTACCTACATGCACCACGACAGCTGGCTGTTCACCCTCCCTCTTCAGAATGTTCTGCAGCCACTCCGAGACATCCTTGACCCTTGCACCAGGGAGGCAACATACCATCCTGGAATCTCGGTTGCGGCCACAGAAACTCCTGTCTATTCCCCTTACAATTGAGTCCCCTATCACTATAGCCCTACCACTCTTTTTCCCGCCCTGCTGTGCAGCAGAGCCAGCCATGGTGCCATGAACCTGGCTGCTGGTGCCTTCCCCTGGTAGGCCATCTCCCCCAACAGTATCCAAAGCGGCATACCTGTTTTGGAGGGAGATGACCACAGGGGACTCCTGCACTACCTTCCTGATATTGCCCTGCTTCTTGGTCACCCATTCACTGTCTGTCCTAGCCTTTACCTGCGGTGTGGACAACTCACTAAATGAGCGATTCACCGAGTTCTCGGCATCGTGCATGCTCCAGAGTGAGTCCACCCGCAGCTCCAGCACCGCCATGCGGGCTGTCAGGAGCTGCAGCTGGACACACTTCCCGCACACGTAGTTGTCAGGGACACTGGAAGTGTCCCTGGTTTCCCACATGGCACAGAGGA
>JASTWF010000811.1:0-50000 GCA_030390025.1 Squalus acanthias
ACTGAGATTCCAGCATTCCTTTTAAGATTCCTTTCACTCAGCAAATCCTGTGTTTTACTTGTTTTGGACAGAAACTGATAGCGTCTGTGTCGATAAAACTTTTAAGTATCCCTCTACCATTAGCCATTTCGGTTTTTGGAACTAATAAAGTCTAAATCTTAGGGGTGTTATTCTCTTTCTTTAACTACGTCATGAGGTAGTAAGAATTTGTAGGTCTCGTCTGTGAATAGAAGTTGGCTCCGGACCTAGGGTCGAGGAGGCATTGATAGCTCCTGTGCCCTGTCCACCTTCACTTGGATCATACTGTACCTGGTGAGATGTGCCATTGGGCATTTCCTCCGTATCATCCCAGCAAACCGGCTGCATCCCAATCATGCTCATAATCGTGGTCTGTTGTCTCCTTCACCCGACGAAGGAGCAGCCGCTCCGAAAGCTTGTGATTTCAAATAAAACTGTTGGACTATAACCTGGTGTTGTGCGACTTCTCACTTTTGTCCACCCCAGTCCAACACCGGCATCTCCGCATCATGTTGTCTCCTTGACCAGCTTGTGGGCTGAAAAAGCTTCATCTGGTTAATATAAAACCACTCAACTCTCTTAGGTAGCTGAACTGCAAACACCATGGGGCTAGCCTTAGCAACGATACTGTTTGGTCCCTTGTGCAAGGGTTCGAACACACCCACCCTTGCGTAGTTTCGAACCATCGCCTGGCTACCGACCTCCCATTCCTGTGGCTTACTCGGGACTAGAAGTAATCGGTTGCCTTGGTGAGCCCTTCCGATATTGTGGGCAGCTCCCAGGTGGAACTCTCTCAGAGTTTCCCACAAGTCATTTAGGAACTTATCCCTGGTTACCTCTTTGATCTGTTTCTCTGTTAATGAAAGAATCAGCAAGTGTGTTGGGGTTCTCATGGGTCTCCCTGTAACCAATTCAGGGGGAGAATATCCCGTTCCCTTTGACTCTGTATTGCGTATATTCATCAGGATTAGAGGCAGTATCTCTTCCCACTTGGTGGGGCTTTCATTCAGTTCTTTACGTAAAGCCAGTTTTAGGGTACGGTTCATTCTTTCCACAATTCCTGACGACTGCGGGTTGTGGGCTACATGCCATTTTCCTTCAATCCCCAACAGTTTAAGAGTAGCCTGCATCACCTGACCTGTGAAATGGCTCCCTTGATCTGACTCCACTACACGAGGGAGTCCCCATCTAGAGATCACCTCTTTTACTAGTGTTTTCGCAGTCCACAATGCCGTGGCTGTTTTACAAGGGAATGTTTCTACCCATTTAGTGAAATTGTCCACTAACACCAGACAATATTTATTGCCCTTCTTAGTAGTGGGTAAGGGTCCAATAAAATCAATCTGGACACATTGCCATGGCCCTTCAGCCCTTCGCGTATGTCCCAAAGGTGCCTTTTTCTTGTGTGGGTCGGGATTATTGGCAGCACATATCAAGCAGTTTTTACAACAATCCTCCACATCTCTCCTAAGTGTGGCCACCATCGTACTTCTTCCACTCTCTTCCAGGTGGTTTCGGGTCCTGGGTGTCCCGCCCCTGGACCTCCATGTGCTAGTTGAATGAATTCCTCCCGGTATCTCTCTGGAACTACCCACTTGTCACCTTTAAATAGCATCCCTTCTCTGATTTCTGCATCCCTAGCTCCATAGGGTCCCTCTATGTCTCTTCCCTCTTCCTTTCCTTTATAATTGCCCTTAGCACTACATCTTTTAACTGAACAGTTTTAAGATCCGGTGGGAGGGGTACCGTACTCTGAGCAGAGGCGACAGTGACCACCACTCCTGACTAGTAAGGGTCCCACAGGACTCCCCTCTCTGCACCCCTCCGAGCCAGTTCATCGGCTTTTTGATTGCCTTTCCATCTGGGCTTGGTTTTAGAGTGGGCCTTGACCTTTTGGATGTAATACTCATGTTCTTTTCCCTTTACAGCTTCCAATATTGCTGCCAACATCGGGGCTGTGATCAAAGGCTTTCCATCTGGTGACTTAAACCCTCGTCTGGCCCAAATGGTCAAATATTCTGTACATGAGTTGCATGTAAACATTGAGTCAGAGCAGATGGTGTAAGGAGGGGCAAATTCTGTGGGGTGTGTGACCACATAGGTGACTGCGGCTAATTCTGCCTGCTGAGCACTAAGAGTAATGGGGAGTAACAGGGCTACTTCCACGTTCCGATCTGGATCGTAAATTCCACATCCCGTTTTCCTTTCTCCCTTTTCCACAAAACTCGAGCCATCCACATAGATGTCTCGCCCTTCAGGGTTTATCCCTGATTTAAAACTCCCTTTCGTTTCCCACACTCCCTCAACTGTACAAGTATGAGATTCTCCCTTGTAATTAAGGTTGAAGGCTAATTTAGGATCTCCAATGGCTCCGACCTTAAGATTCATGCCTTCTAACAGTAATGTCCATCTAGCTATTCGCACACTAGACACTGTTCCCTCTTTAATTTTCCTGTCTAAGAGTAAACGGGTTGGGGTGTGATGGGTTAATAGAGAGACGGGTTGGGTTCCTGTGAACACCGCAAAATGTTTTACCGCCCAAAAGGTAGCTAGCAGATGTCGCTCGCAAGTGGAACAGCCTTTTTCCACTTCCGCCAGGACTCTGGAGGCATAGGCCACCGGTCTCATGTGATGGTGCACTTCCTGCATAAGGACGGCACTCAGACTGCCATCTGTAGCTGCCACTTCCAAATAAAAGCTTTCCCCAGGATCGACAGCTCCCAAAGCCGGAGCTATCTGTAGGTCTCGTTTAAACTGGACAAAGGCTTCCTCACATTCCCCGTCCCACTCCCATTCTACACCCTTCTTCAATAATCTCAGTAAGGGGCCCACTGTACCTGCGTAGTTCTCAATGAATTCCCTACAGTAACCTGTCAGACCCTAAAACGATTGGAGAGCAGTTACCGAGCCTGGTCGGGGTAACTCCTGCACCGCCTTACTCTTAGCCTCATCTATCGCACGTTCCCCTGGTCAAATAGTGAGTCCCAGAAACTGAACCTCCTCTTCCCCTATCTGTGCCTTCTTGGGATTAACCTTAAATCTGGCTGTTTAAAGCAATCCCAACAACTCCTCCAACAGTTTCTCATGTTCTCCTTCACTTTCGGAAAACAACAGTAAATCGTCTACATACTGTATCAGTCGATCTGGGCGACTGAACTCCTTTTTGCATGCTTCCATACACTGATGAAAAATAGAGGGGCTGTTATGGAATCCTTGTGGAAGACAAGTCCATGTATACTGTTGTCCTTTAAAGGTGAAGGCAAATTTGTACTGATCCTTGGGGTGCAACGGGATGGACCAAAAATCCATTTGATATGTTGAGGACCGTAAATACCGAGCGTGCCTAGGGATGTTACCAATTAGATCTACTATGGCTGCTACTGTAGGGGCACAAGCAGGGATGTTCTTGTTCAACACCCTATAATCGATGGTCATTCGCCAGGAGCCATCCGGCTTCTTTACTGGCCATACAGGAGAGATCACGTGTGTAGTCAAGGGTCTCACGACTCCTTGTTCCACAAGGGATGTTACAGCCTTTTCCAAGTCCCTCTCTGCTTCTTTGGGGATGGTATATTGTTTTTGTGGGCGGAGCATGGGCTCTCCTCCTACCCTGACTTCTACCCCTGTCACCCTCCCACAATCGTGCTCATGCATGGCAAAAACCTCTTTGTTAGCTTTAACTACAGCTGTGTACCTTTCTGACACTCTTGCTATTAAAGTTTGTAAATCGTAGGGCCTGTCGGAGCCACTACCCAAGCCTCTCTATGTCTTGGAGGTATTACTACCACTTCGTCGCTACTCTCCATTCCTCCCCACAGGCAGTCGTTGTGCATGTCTACTATCACATTGTGCTCTAACATCCAATCCGAGCCTAGGACCCCCAATCCCGGTTGGTCCCACTTCATTAATATGCATGTTCACTAGTTTGGAGGGATCCTACTTTAAAATTTAGGGGTTTAGACACCGCCCCAGCCATTGAATTGCCCGTGAAAACACCTAACACATATGGTTCCCTACTCGACCAAGCTGATGTCATCAGGGAGGGGGAATGTACCACCGTGCTAGATACTCCAGTGTCAACCAAATAATCTCCCTTCTTCCCCTCAACAATGATGTCTACACAAGGTCTACCATATTCGTTATACCTGAGTGGACACAGGTACTCGGGCTGGGCGCGGCCTTTTCATGCCAGTGTCTCTCCACAGTCTTTACCCTGGGCAGCATGAATTTTCCCCTGAGATTGCCTTTGCTCCCATCCTTCCAAGCATTCCTGCACACATTTAGAAATTATTCTCGTTGTTTTCTCATCGTCCTCCTCAAGGGGTGGCGTGCAAGGACCATTTCTTGATTCAATTTTGTTCTTACGGGGCTTCCAGCACTCCCGGATAAATTGGCCCTTCCCTCCACAGTTATAACGCATCTTATCCTTCCTTTCAGTGAAACCCTCGTGTTGCCATTTTTTAGGGGTTGTTTCCTCCATCTCACACACCTTGCCTTTGGTTTGTTAATTGTCCCTGTGTTTCTTTTATCAAGCTGTCTTTTTTCAAACACCAAAGTTAGCTTCCTTAAAACCCTTTCCTCAGTGTTATTTTCATCTGTGGGATCAAAGTCCAGCATAACAGACTGTAAATATGGCAGACTATGAGATATCAGAACCCGGAGCCAGTGATTTCTGGGTTGTCCCAGTAAATCGGCTCGCACTCCTGCTCCCCCACCCGTTGCTTCCATATATGTGGGCCATAGTCTGTCGGCAAACACTGTGGGTGGTTCATTGGCCCCTGTTCTATCTCTGCCATAGCCTTGAAGGGATCCCCTGTTCCTACCCCCATCGCCTGAGCAACCCTGAATTTTAAATTCTCATACGTCCCATTACCAATCTTCATATCAGGTGGGAGGCTGCTAAATACTTCAGGACTAAGAGTAAATAATAATGGCCCAGATATTCCGATCCCTATGGGTGTGTACGCGCTGTGTACCCACCTGTAGGGACATCGGAAATGCCGGTTTCAGGCATGCACAGAAAGCTCTTGACAGATCCTCCGCCTGCCCTGGAGCAGGGCCTCTGCGGGCGGATAGTTCCGCTATTTGGAGACCCTTCGCCCGCAGAAATCCCTGACAATTCTTACGCCTGGTAAAAGCCTGCGTAAGGCCTGCTTTTACCAGGGTAAGAGTTCAAAAAAGTTTAACTTTTTTTTTCACTATTTATCATTTAAAAATACTTTAAAAAAGGTAAGTTTATTTTTAGCCCCGTAAAAAACTTTAATTACTTTTTCAAAAAATTTAATTTTTGTTTAAAATACTTAATTTGTTCTAATTTCAATTCATTTTAAAAATGTGATGTTTTTTTTAAATTTATTTAAAGTTTTACTGTTTTTTCATTGATCGCCATTCATATATTTGACAGGTCTTCCTGTCAAGTGTATGAAGGGAGATTCCCTTCTGTGATTGGCTCCCCATGGCCCATGTGATTCCACGGACGCTGCGAACTACATGCGCCTCTGGGATACGTGGGCCCTGCACACTAGGAGTTTTGTGAGGCCCAGGAGCGGAAGTGTGTGCGTCCCGGGAGCCCTCAGGTCAGGGCGCAGATTTTTCCAGATCGCAGGCCTCCGCCCGCGGGAAACCTGCGATCGGAAAATACGGGCCATTAACTTCTTCTTTTCATCCTCGTCCATTTCACTTACAGCTGCTCTTTGTTCAACTGCAGTGAAATGTCCTTGGGGTTCACCTCCCATTTCTAACTTTTTAATGTCAGACGCCATGTCTTTCAAACTCCTATAATCATAATTAACAAAGCATTCCCTGTCCAAGTCACCCCTCTCTCCCGGTCGGGCATCCGCTCCCGGGGCGAGATACCTCCGTTGAGGTATGGGGTTCATTGGGGAAGGTGCAATAGGAGGTGGTTTAATCTTATTCCCAGGTATAGATCCTAACTCCCCTCCTTCTTCAACCTCCTCCCAATCACTGTCTGATGATGACCACCCAAATACAGGCTGTTCCCCTGGGGTTATAACACACACAATTTCCCTTTGCACTCGTAGTTTTTCTTCGAACACTTTAACCTTCCTTTTGCATTCCACATGGTCCTGCTGCCCACCTTGTTTCACAACCTGTTTCTGCACCACCCTAATGGCAGCTTTCAAATCCTCATTATCCTTCTCTGCTTTTTCTGCCCATTGTTGTTGGCTACTAGCTTCCTCTTTCCAAGCTTTACTCTCGTTCCCTTGATTCACACACTGACTTTCCAAATATTGCTCTTTATTACACCATCTCGATTTCTCCTTCTCAATCACCTCTTTATCTTTCTTACGACCTTCTCGTTCTTCCTCTAATTCCTTAAGAAGCCGGTTTACCACCGCTTCTCTATCACTGGCTCTTCCTGCCTTATCCTCTATTTCCCTTCGTGACTTAATCTTTTCACGCTCATCGTTTGCAACCTTCCTTCGATAGGCTAACAACCAGACGGCTTTCATTATCCGTTGCAGACGTGTGGACCCTTGTGTCCATTGTTCAGCCTCAGAAACAGGATCATCACTGTCAATAATAACCCGTGCCCACCTCTCCTGGAGAGGTAACTTCCCCGTAACATACATTGTAAATAACTCATCCATTGTCCTGTTGGTTTTTCCACCCATATTAATGGTCTGTAAATTTCTCGCTCAATGTCACTCTGGTCGCCAAAATCGTTAAGACGTGCGGAATTACCCCTCGCCCCGTCCTACAGGTTATAGAGTTCGGACTTGAGACTTAAGAGAAATTACACCAGACACACGGGTTCTGTCTTTAACCTTTTATTGTTCCGAAGACAGATTCAAAACCCCAACCACTATTCGAGCAGTTCACCAATAATATTACAGGAAATCAGACATACAGCCACCCGCCGATGATCAGTCCAGCGTTGATTGCAGGCCCCTCCTTCCTCTGACTGCAGCTTGATCCTCCTGTGTGAGATGACTGGCCAAGCATCCTTCTTCTGACTGCAGTTCTGATTTTCTTATAGCCACCGTGTTTTTAGACAGCTTTCCTTGTCTTTGCGTTAAATCAGTCATTCTGAGATAGTGAAATGTTCCTTTAATGTTGGTCTGAGCTGTTTTGAGCTGTCAAACATTTCCAATCACACATCCTGTGTGGCTATTATTCAGTTTGTCCTTAGCACTGCCCAAAATTGTTCATTCACTCCTAAAGTTTACAAAGGTGGCAGAAAACCACTTGGTTAGGTTCATGAGTTACGTCGTATTCTGCATTTTAGAACTTCAAAGGTTTGATTTCTCACCTCAGAAAGGTCACCGGAGGCAGCAGGTCTAAAATACTCAGGGGGTTTGTTTATCTCTGTTTACTATCACTATCCCCTGCAGTCACAAACGTGTTTCCTGCCTTATCAGTGAAAGATTGCTTGTTACATTCACCAACTTTATTTCACTTTGTAAAACCTTTTTTACCTGGAAAAGCATTTCAAGAAATATTAAAAATTAAGGGTCTGTATATACTTTCTACAAACCCTAATAATGGAGATTAACAGCTCAGTGACTCTGTTACACTCACACCCCAATAATGGAGATTCAGAGCTCGGTGAGCCTGTTACACTCACACCCCAATAATGGAGATTAACAGCTCAGTGACTCTGTTACACACACACCCCAATAATGGAGATTCACAGCTCGGTCAGTCTGTTACACTCACACCCCAATAATGGAGATTCACAGCTCGGTGACCCTGTTACACTCCAGTAATGAAGCAGCCATTCCAACACTGACTCCACAAACTCCAGAGCATAGCTTCAGCCTCCGCTTTGCTGCCCCGGCCGGGGTGTGAGAGCTCTGACGGTGTTGGCCTTGGTCAGAGTGACTCTCACTGACCGGGAGGTTGTGCTGAGCGGCACCTCACATCGCGCAGCTCCAGGACTGTGGGCTGGAGATTACACTACCCACCCAACACAGTGAGTGCGGGCTGGAAATTACACTACCCACCCAACACAGTGAGTGAGTGCGGGCTGGAGATTACACTACCCACCCAACACAGTGAGTGCAGGCTGGAGATTACACTACCCACCCAACACAGCGAGTGCAGGCTGGAGATTACACTACCCACCCAACACAGTGAGTGAGAGTGGGCTGGAGATTACACTACCCACCCAACACAGTGAGTGAGTGCGGGCTGGAGATTACACTACCCACCAAACACAGTGAGTGAGAGCAGGCTTGAGATTACACTACCCACCCAACACAATGAGTGAGAGCGGGCTGGATATTACACTACCCATCCAACACAGTGAGTGAGTGTGGGCTGGAGTTTACACTACCCACCCAACACAGTGAGTGAGTGCGGGCTGGAGATTACACAACCCACTCAACACAGTAAGTGAGTGCGGGCTGGAGAGAACACTACCCACCCAACACAGTGAGTGAGAGCGGGCTGGAGATTACACAACCCACCCAACACAGTGAGTGAGTGCGGGCTGGAGATTACACAACCCACCCAACACAGTGAGTGAGAGCGGGCTGGAGATTACACTACCCACCCAACACAGTGAGTGAGTGCGGGCTGGAGATTACACTACCCACCCAACACAGTGAGCGAGTGTGTGCTGGATATTACACTACCCACCCAACACAGTGAGTGAGTGCAGGCTGGAGATTCCACTACCCACCCAACACAGTGAGTGAGTGCGGGCTGGAGAGTACACTACCCACCCAACACAGTGAGAGCGGGCTGGAGATTACACTACCCACCCAACATAGTGAGTGAGTGCGGGCTGGAGATTACACTACCCACCCAACACAGTGAGTGAGTGCGGGCTGGAGATTACACTACCCACCCAACATAGTGAGTGAGAGCGGGCTGGAGATTACACTACCCATCCAACACAGCGAGTGAGAGCGGGCTGGAGATTACACTACCCACCAACACAGTGAGTGAGTGCGGGCTGGAGATTACACTACCCACCCAACACAGTGAGTGAGAGCGGGCTGGAGATTACACTACCCACCAACACAGTGAGTGAGAGCGGGCTGGAGATTACACTACCCACCCAACACAGTGAGTGAGAGCGGGCTGGAGATTACTCTACCCACCAACACAGTGAGTGAGAGCGGGCTGGAGATTACACTACCCACCCAACACAGTGAGTGAGTGCAGGCTGGAGATTACACTACCCACCCAACACAGTGAGAGCGGGCTGGAGATTACACTACCCACCCATCATAGTGAGTGAGTGCGGGCTGGAGATTACACTACCCACCCAACACAGTGAGTGAGTACGGGCTGGAGATTACACTACCCAACCAACACAGTGAGTGTGGGCTGGAGGTTACACAACCCACCTAACACAGTGAGTGAGAGCGGGCTGGAGGTTACACTACCCACCCAACACAGTGAGTGAGTACGGGCTGGAGATTACACTACCCGCCCAACACAGTGAGTGCGGGCTGGAGATTACACTACCCACCCAACATAGTGAGTGAGTGCGGGCTGGAGATTACACTACCCACCCAACACAGTGAGTGAGAGCGGGCTGGAGATTACGCTACCCAACCAAAACAGTGAGTGCGGGCTGGAGGTTACACAACCCACCCAACACAGTGAGTGATAGCGGGCTGGAGATTACACTACCCACCCAACACAGTGAGTGAGAGCGGGCTGGAGAATACACTACCCACCCAACACAGTGAGTGAGAGCGGGCTGGAGATTACACTACCCACCCAACACAGTGAGTGAGAGCGGGCTGGAGATTACACTACCCACCCAACAGAGTGAGTGAGAGCGGGCTGGAGAATACACTACCCACCCAACACAGTGAGTGTGGGCTGGAGATTACACTATCCACCCAACACAGTGAGTGCGGGCTGGAGATTACACTACCCACCCAACACAGTGAGTGAGAGCGGGCTGGAGATTACACTACCCACCCAACACAGTGAGTGAGAGCGGGCTGGAGATTACACTACCCACCAACACAGTGAGTGAGAGCGGGCTGGAGATTACACTACCCACCCAACACAGTGAGTGAGAGCGGGCTGGAGATTACTCTACCCACCAACACAGTGAGTGAGAGCGGGCTGGAGATTACACTACCCACCCAACACAGTGAGTGAGTGCAGGCTGGAGATTACACTACCCACCCAACACAGTGAGAGCGGGCTGGAGATTACACTACCCACCCATCATAGTGAGTGAGTGCGGGCTGGAGATTACACTACCCACCCAACACAGTGAGTGAGTACGGGCTGGAGATTACACTACCCAACCAACACAGTGAGTGTGGGCTGGAGGTTACACAACCCACCTAACACAGTGAGTGAGAGCGGGCTGGAGGTTACACTACCCACCCAACACAGTGAGTGAGTACGGGCTGGAGATTACACTACCCGCCCAACACAGTGAGTGCGGGCTGGAGATTACACTACCCACCCAACATAGTGAGTGAGTGCGGGCTGGAGATTACACTACCCACCCAACACAGTGAGTGAGAGCGGGCTGGAGATTACGCTACCCAACCAAAACAGTGAGTGCGGGCTGGAGGTTACACAACCCACCCAACACAGTGAGTGATAGCGGGCTGGAGATTACACTACCCACCCAACACAGTGAGTGAGAGCGGGCTGGAGAATACACTACCCACCCAACACAGTGAGTGAGAGCGGGCTGGAGATTACACTACCCACCCAACACAGTGAGTGAGAGCGGGCTGGAGATTACACTACCCACCCAACAGAGTGAGTGAGAGCGGGCTGGAGAATACACTACCCACCCAACACAGTGAGTGTGGGCTGGAGATTACACTATCCACCCAACACAGTGAGTGCGGGCTGGAGATTACACTACCCACCCAACACAGTGAGTGAGAGCGGGCTGGAGATTACACTACCCACCCAACACAGTGAGTGAGTGTGGGCTGGAGATTACACTATCCACCCAACATAGTGAGTGAGTGCGGGCTGGAGATTACACTACCCACCCAACACAGTGAGTGAGAGCGGGCTGGAGATTACACTACCCACCCAACACAGTGAGTGAGAGCGGGCTGGAGATTACACTACCCACCCAACACAGTGAGTGAGTGCGGGCTGGAGATTACACGACCCACCCAACACAGTGAGTGAGAGCGGGCTGGAGATTACACTACCCACCCAACACAGTGAGTGAGTGCGGGCTGGAGATTACACTACCCACCCAACACAGTGAGTGAGTGCGGGCTGGAGATTACACTACTCACCCAACACAGTGAGTGTGGGCTGGAGATTACACAATCCACCCAACACAGTGAGTGCGGGCTGGAGATTACACTACCCACCCAACACAGTGAGTGAGAGCGGGCTGGAGATTACACTACCCACCCAACACAGTGAGTGAGAGCGGGCTGGAGATTACACTACCCACCCAACATAGTGAGTGAGTGCGGGCTGGAGATTACACTACCCACCCAACACAGTGAGTGAGAGCGGGCTGGAGATTACACTACCCACCCAACACAGTGAGTGAGAGCGGGCTGGAGATTACACTACCCACCCAACACAGTGAGTGCGGGCTGGAGATGACACTACCCACCCAACACGGTGAGTGCGGGCTGGAGATTACACTACCCACCCAACACAGTGAGTGAGTGCGGGCTGGAGATTACAGTACCCACCCAACACAGTGAGTGAGTGCGGGCTGGAGATTACACTACCCACCCAACACAGTGAGTGAGAGCGGGCTGGAGATTACACTACCCACCCAACACAGTGAGTGAGAGCGGGCTGGAGATTACACTACCCACCCAACACAGTGAGTGAGAGCGGGCTGGAGATTAAACTACCCACCCAACACAGTGAGTGAGAGCGGGCTGGAGATTACACTACCCACCCAACACAGTGAGTGAGAGCGGGCTGGAGATTATACTACCCACCCAACACAGTGAGTGAGGGCGGGCTGGAGATTACACTACCCGCCCAACACAATGAGTGCGGGCTGGAGATTACACTACCCACCCAAAACAGTGAGTGAGAGCGGGCTGGAGATGACGCTACCCACCCAACACAGTGAGTGAGTGCGGGCTGGAGATTACACTACCCACCCAACACAGTGAGTGAGAGCGGGCTGGAGATTACACTACCCACCCAACACAGTGAGTGAGAGCGGGCTGGAGCTTACACTACCCACCCAACACAGTGAGTGAGAGCGGGCTGGAGATTACACTACCCACCCAACACAGTGAGGGCGGGCTGGAGATTACACTACCCACCCAACACAGTGAGTGAGAGCGGTCTGGAAATTACACTACCCACCCAACAGAGTGAGTGAGTACGAGCTGGAGATTACACTACCCACCCAACACAGTGAGTGAGTGCGGGCTGGAGATTAATCTACCCACCCAACACAGTGAGTAAGTGCGGGCTGGAGATTAATCTACCCACCCAACACAGTGAGTGAGTGCGGGCTGGAGATTACACTACCCACCCAACACAGTGAGTGAGTGCGGGTTGGAGATTACACTACCCACCCAACACAGTGAGTGAGTGCGGGCTGGAGATTACACTACCCAACCAACACAGTGAGTGAGAGCGGGCTGGAGATTACACTACCCACCCAACGCAGTGAGTGAGAGCGGGCTGGAGATTACACTACCCACCCAACACAGTGAGTGAGTGCGGGCTGGAGATTACACTACCCACACAACACAGTGAATGCGGGTTGGAGATTACACAACCCACCCAACACAGTGAGTGAGTGCGGGCTGGAGATTACACTACCCACCCAACACAGTGAGTGAGTGCGGGCTGGAGATTACACTACACACCCAACACAGTGAGTGAGAGCGGGCCGGAGATTACACTACCCACCCAACACAGTGAGTGATTGCGGGCTGGAGATGACACTACCCACCCAACACAGTGAGTGAGTGCGGGCTGGAGATTACACTACCCACCCAACACAGTGAGTAAGTGCGGGCTGGAGATTAATCTACCCACCCAACACAGTGAGTGAGTGCGGGCTGGAGATGACACTACCCACCCAACACGGTGAGTGCGGGCTGGAGATTACACTACCCACCCAACACAGTGAGTGAGTGCGGGCTGGAGATTACACTACCCACCCAACACAGTGAGTGAGTGCGGGCTGGAGATTACACTACCCACCCAACACAGTGAGTGAGAGCGGGCTGGAGATTACACTACCCACCCAACACAGTGAGTGAGAGCGGGCTGGAGATTACACTACCCACCCAACACAGTGAGTGAGAGCGGGCTGGAGATTAAACTACCCACCCAACACAGTGAGTGAGGGCGGGCTGGAGATTACACTACCCACCCAACACAGTGAGTGAGAGCGGGCTGGAGATTATACTACCCATCCAACACAGTGAGTGAGGGCGGGCTGGAGATTACACTACCCGCCCAACACAATGAGTGCGGGCTGGAGATTACACTACCCACCCAAAACAGTGAGTGAGAGCGGGCTGGAGATGACACTACCCACCCAACACAGTGAGTGAGTGCGGGCTGGAGATTACACTACCCACCCAACACAGTGAGTGAGAGCGGGCTGGAGATTACACTACCCACCCAACACAGTGAGTGAGAGCGGGCTGGAGCTTACACTACCCACCCAACACAGTGAGTGAGAGCGGGCTGGAGATTACACTACCCACCCAACACAGTGAGGGCGGGCTGGAGATTACACTACCCACCCAACACAGTGAGTGAGTGCGGGCTGGAGATTACACTACCCACCCAACACAGTGAGTGAGTGCGGGCTGGAGATTACACTACACACCCAACACAGTGAGTGAGAGCGGGCCGGAGATTACACTACCCATCCAACACAGTGAGTGAGTGCGGGCTGGAGATTACACTACCCACCCAACACAGTGAGTGAGTGCGGGCTGGAGATTACACTACACACCCAACACAGTGAGTGAGAGCGGGCCGGAGATTACACTACCCACCCAACACAGTGAGTGATTGCGGGCTGGAGATGACACTACCCACCCAACACAGTGAGTGAGTGCGGGCTGGAGATTACACTACCCACCCAACACAGTGAGTAAGTGCGGGCTGGAGATTAATCTACCCACCCAACACAGTGAGTGAGTGCGGGCTGGAGATGACACTACCCACCCAACACGGTGAGTGCGGGCTGGAGATTACACTACCCACCCAACACAGTGAGTGAGTGCGGGCTGGAGATTACACTACCCACCCAACACAGTGAGTGAGTGCGGGCTGGAGATTACACTACCCACCCAACACAGTGAGTGAGAGCGGGCTGGAGATTACACTACCCACCCAACACAGTGAGTGAGAGCGGGCTGGAGATTACACTACCCACCCAACACAGCGAGTGAGAGCGGGCTGGAGATTAAACTACCCACCCAACACAGTGAGTGAGGGCGGGCTGGAGATTACACTACCCACCCAACACAGTGAGTGAGAGCGGGCTGGAGATTATACTACCCATCCAACACAGTGAGTGAGGGCGGGCTGGAGATTACACTACCCGCCCAACACAATGAGTGCGGGCTGGAGATTACACTACCCACCCAAAACAGTGAGTGAGAGCGGGCTGGAGATGACACTACCCACCCAACACAGTGAGTGAGTGCGGGCTGGAGATTACACTACCCACCCAACACAGTGAGTGAGAGCGGGCTGGAGATTACACTACCCACCCAACACAGTGAGTGAGAGCGGGCTGGAGCTTACACTACCCACCCAACACAGTGAGTGAGAGCGGGCTGGAGATTACACTACCCACCCAACACAGTGAGGGCGGGCTGGAGATTACACTACCCACCCAACACAGTGAGTGAGTGCGGGCTGGAGATTACACTACCCACCCAACACAGTGAGTGAGTGCGGGCTGGAGATTACACTACACACCCAACACAGTGAGTGAGAGCGGGCCGGAGATTACACTACCCATCCAACACAGTGAGTGAGTGCGGGCTGGAGATTACACTACCCACCCAACACAGTGAGTGAGTGCGGGCTGGAGATTACACTACACACCCAACACAGTGAGTGAGAGCGGGCCGGAGATTACACTACCCATCCAACACAGTGAGTGATTGCGGGCTGGAGATTACACTACCCACCCAACACAGTGAGTGAGTGCGGGTTGGAGATTACACAACCCACCCAACACAGTGAGTGCGTGCGGGCTGGAGATTACACTACCCACCCAACACAGTGAGTGAGTGCGGGCTGGAGATTACACTACCCACCCAACACAGTGAGTGCGTGCGGGCTGGAGATTACACTACACACCCAACACAGTGAGTGCGTGCGGGCTGGAGATTACACTACCCACCCAACACAGTGAGTGAGAGCGGGCTGGAGATTACACTACCCACCCAACACAGTGAGTGAGTGCAGGCTGGAGATTACACTACCCACCCAACACAGTGAGAGCGGGCTGGAGATTACACTACCCACCCAACATAGTGAGTGAGTGCGGGCTGGAGATTACACTACCCACCCAACACAGTGAGTGAGTACGGGCTGGAGATTACACTACCCAACCAACACAGTGAGTGCGGGCTGGAGGTTACACAACCCACCTAACACAGTGAGTGAGAGCGGGCTGGAGGTTACACTACCCACCCAACACAGTGAGTGAGAACGGGCTGGAGATTACACTACCCGCCAAACACAGTGAGTGCGGGCTGGAGATTACACTACCTTCCCAACATAGTGAGTGAGTGCGGGCTGGAGATTACACTACCCACCCAACACAGTGAGTGAGAGCGGGCTGGAGATTACGCTACCCAACCAAAACAGTGAGTGCGGGCTGGAGGTTACACAACCCACCCAACACAGTGAGTGATAGCGGGCTGGAGATTACACTACCCACCCAACACAGTGAGTGAGAGCGGGCTGGAGAATACACTACCCACCCAACACAGTGAGTGAGAGCGGGCTGGAGATTACACTACCCACCCAACACAGTGAGTGAGAGCGGGCTGGAGATTACACTACCCACCCAACAGAGTGAGTGAGAGCGGGCTGGAGAATACACTACCCACCCAACACAGTGAGTGTGGGCTGGAGATTACACTATCCACCCAACACAGTGAGTGCGGGCTGGAGATTACACTACCCACCCAACACAGTGAGTGAGAGCGGGCTGGAGATTACACTACCCACCCAACACAGTGAGTGAGTGTGGGCTGGAGATTACACTATCCACCCAACATAGTGAGTGAGTGCGGGCTGGAGATTACACTACCCACCCAACACAGTGAGTGAGAGCGGGTTGGAGATTACACTACCCACCCAACACAGTGAGTGAGAGCGGGCTGGAGATTACACTACCCACCCAACACAGTGAGTGAGTGCGGGCTGGAGATTACACTACCCACCCAACACAGTGAGTGAGAGCGGGCTGGAGAATACACTACCCAACCAACACAGTGAGTGTGGGCTGGAGATTACACTACCCACCCAACACAGTGAGTGAGAGCGGGCTGGAGATTACACTACCCACCCAACACAGTGAGTGAGAGCGGGCTGGAGATTACACTACCCACCCAACACAGTGAGTGAGAGCGGGCTGGAGATTACACTACCCACCCAACACAGTGAGTGAGAGCGGGCTGGAGATTACACTACCCACCCAACACAGTGAGTGCGGGCTGGAGATGACACTACCCACCCAACACGGTGAGTGCGGGCTGGAGATTACACTACCCACCCAACACAGTGAGTGAGTGCGGGCTGGAGATTACACTACCCACCCAACACAGTGAGTGAGTGCGGGCTGGAGATTACACTACCCACCCAACACAGTGAGTGAGAGCGGGCTGGAGATTACACTACCCACCCAACACAGTGAGTGAGAGCGGGCTGGAGATTACACTACCCACCCAACACAGTGAGTGAGAGCGGGCTGGAGATTACACTACCCACCCAACACAGTGAGTGCGGGCTGGAGATGACACTACCCACCCAACACGGTGAGTGCGGGTTGGAGATTACACTACCCACCCAACACAGTGAGTGAGTGCGGGCTGGAGATTACACTACCCACCCAACACAGTGAGTGAGTGCGGGCTGGAGATTACACTACCCACCCAACACAGTGAGTGAGAGCGGGCTGGAGATTACACTACCCACCCAACACAGTGAGTGAGAGCGGGCTGGAGATTACACTACCCACCCAACACAGTGAGTGAGAGCGGGCTGGAGATTAAACTACCCACCCAACACAGTGAGTGAGGGCGGGCTGGAGATTACACTACCCACCCAACACAGTGAGTGAGAGCGGGCTGGAGATTATACTACCAACCAACACAGTGAGTGAGGGCGGGCTGGAGATTACACTACCCGCCCAACACAATGAGTGCGGGCTGGAGATTACACTACCCACACAAAACAGTGAGTGAGAGCGGGCTGGAGATGACACTACCCACCCAACACAGTGAGTGAGTGCGGGCTGGAGATTACACTACCCACCCAACACAGTGAGTGAGAGCGGGCTGGAGATTACACAACCCACCCAACACAGTGAGTGAGTGCGGGCTGGAGATTACACAACCCACCCAACACAGTGAGTGCGGGCTGGAGGTTACACAACCCACCTAACACAGTGAGTGAGAGCGGGCTGGAGGTTACACTACCCACCCAACACAGTGAGTGAGAACGGGCTGGAGATTACACTACCCGCCAAACACAGTGAGTGCGGGCTGGAGATTACACTACCCACCCAACACAGTGAGTGAGAGCGGGCTGGAGATTACACTACCCACCCAACAGAGTGAGTGAGAGCGGGCTGGAGAATACACTACCCACCCAACACAGTGAGTGTGGGCTGGAGATTACACTATCCACCCAACACAGTGAGTGCGGGCTGGAGATTACACTACCCACCCAACACAGTGAGTGAGAGCGGGCTGGAGATTACACTACCCACCCAACACAGTGAGTGAGTGTGGGCTGGAGATTACACTATCCACCCAACATAGTGAGTGAGTGCGGGCTGGAGATTACACTACCCACCCAACACAGTGAGTGAGAGCGGGTTGGAGATTACACTACCCACCCAACACAGTGAGTGAGAGCGGGCTGGAGATTACACTACCCACCCAACACAGTGAGTGAGTGCGGGCTGGAGATTACACTACCCACCCAACACAGTGAGTGAGAGCGGGCTGGAGAATACACTACCCAACCAACACAGTGAGTGTGGGCTGGAGATTACACTACCCACCCAACACAGTGAGTGAGAGCGGGCTGGAGATTACACTACCCACCCAACACAGTGAGTGAGAGCGGGCTGGAGATTACACTACCCACCCAACACAGTGAGTGAGAGCGGGCTGGAGATTACACTACCCACCCAACACAGTGAGTGAGAGCGGGCTGGAGATTACACTACCCACCCAACACAGTGAGTGCGGGCTGGAGATGACACTACCCACCCAACACGGTGAGTGCGGGCTGGAGATTACACTACCCACCCAACACAGTGAGTGAGTGCGGGCTGGAGATTACACTACCCACCCAACACAGTGAGTGAGTGCGGGCTGGAGATTACACTACCCACCCAACACAATGAGTGAGAGCGGGCTGGAGATTACACTACCCACCCAACACAGTGAGTGAGAGCGGGCTGGAGATTACACTACCCACCCAACACAGTGAGTGAGAGCGGGCTGGAGATTAAACTACCCACCCAACACAGTGAGTGAGAGCGGGCTGGAGATTACACTACCCACCCAACACAGTGAGTGCGGGCTGGAGATGACACTACCCACCCAACACGGTGAGTGCGGGCTGGAGATTACACTACCCACCCAACACAGTGAGTGAGTGCGGGCTGGAGATTACACTACCCACCCAACACAGTGAGTGAGAGCGGGCTGGAGATTACACTACCCACCCAACACAGTGAGTGAGAGCGGGCTGGAGATTACACTACCCACCCAACACAGTGAGTGAGAGCGGGCTGGAGATTAAACTACCCACCCAACACAGTGAGTGAGGGCGGGCTGGAGATTACACTACCCACCCAACACAGTGAGTGAGAGCGGGCTGGAGATTATACTACCAACCAACACAGTGAGTGAGGGCGGGCTGGAGATTACACTACCCGCCCAACACAATGAGTGCGGGCTGGAGATTACACTACCCACCCAAAACAGTGAGTGAGAGCGGGCTGGAGATGACACTACCCACCCAACACAGTGAGTGAGTGCGGGCTGGAGATTACACTACCCAACCAACACAGCGAGTGCGGGCTGGAGGTTACACAACCCACCTAACACAGTGAGTGAGAGCGGGCTGGAGGTTACACTACCCACCCAACACAGTGAGTGAGAACGGGCTGGAGATTACACTACCCGCCAAACACAGTGAGTGCGGGCTGGAGATTACACTACCCACCCAACACAGTGAGTGAGAGCGGGCTGGAGATTACACTACCCACCCAACAGAGTGAGTGAGAGCAGGCTGGAGAATACACTACCCACCCAACACAGTGAGTGTGGGCTGGAGATTACACTATCCACCCAACACAGTGAGTGCGGGCTGGAGATTACACTACCCACCCAACACAGTGAGTGAGAGCGGGCTGGAGATTACACTACCCACCCAACACAGTGAGTGAGTGTGGGCTGGAGATTACACTATCCACCCAACATAGTGAGTGAGTGCGGGCTGGAGATTACACTACCCACCCAACACAGTGAGTGAGAGCGGGTTGGAGATTACACTACCCACCCAACACAGTGAGTGAGAGCGGGCTGGAGATTACACTACCCACCCAACACAGTGAGTGAGTGCGGGCTGGAGATTACACTACCCACCCAACACAGTGAGTGAGAGCGGGCTGGAGAATACACTACCCAACCAACACAGTGAGTGTGGGCTGGAGATTACACTACCCACCCAACACAGTGAGTGAGAGCGGGCTGGAGATTACACTACCCACCCAACACAGTGAGTGAGAGCGGGCTGGAGATTACACTACCCACCCAACACAGTGAGTGAGAGCGGGCTGGAGATTACACTACCCACCCAACACAGTGAGTGCGGGCTGGAGATGACACTACCCACCCAACACGGTGAGTGCGGGCTGCAGATTACACTACCCACCCAACACAGTGAGTGAGTGCGGGCTGGAGATTACACTACCCACCCAACACAGTGAGTGAGTGCGGGCTGGAGATTACACTACCCACCCAACACAGTGAGTGAGAGCGGGCTGGAGATTACACTACCCACCCAACACAGTGAGTGAGAGCGGGCTGGAGATTACACTACCCACCCAACACAGTGAGTGAGAGCGGGCTGGAGATTAAACTACCCACCCAACACAGTGAGTGAGAGCGGGCTGGAGATTACACTACCCACCCAACACAGTGAGTGCGGGCTGGAGATGACACTACCCACCCAACACGGTGAGTGCGGGCTGGAGATTACACTACCCACCCAACACAGTGAGTGAGTGCGGGCTGGAGATTACACTACCCACCCAACACAGTGAGTGAGTGCGGGCTGGAGATTACACTACCCACCCAACACAGTGAGTGAGAGCGGGCTGGAGATTACACTACCCACCCAACACAGTGAGTGAGAGCGGGCTGGAGATTACACTACCCACCCAACACAGTGAGTGAGAGCGGGCTGGAGATTAAACTACCCACCCAACACAGTGAGTGAGGGCGGGCTGGAGATTACACTACCCACCCAACACAGTGAGTGAGAGCGGGCTGGAGATTATACTACCAACCAACACAGTGAGTGAGGGCGGGCTGGAGATTACACTACCCGCCCAACACAATGAGTGCGGGCTGGAGATTACACTACCCACCCAAAACAGTGAGTGAGAGCGGGCTGGAGATGACACTACCCACCCAACACAGTGAGTGAGTGCGGGCTGGAGATTACACTACCCACCCAACACAGTGAGTGAGAGCGGGCTGGAGATTACACTACCCACCCAACACAGTGAGTGAGAGCGGGCTGGAGCTTACACTACCCACCCAACACAGTGAGTGACAGCGGGCTGGAGATTACACTACCCACCCAACACAGTGAGGGCGGGCTGGAGATTACACTACCCACCCAACACAGTGAGTGAGAGCGGGCTGGAGAATACACTACCCACCCAACACAGTGAGTGTGGGCTGGAGATTACACTATCCACCCAACACAGTGAGTGCGGGCTGGAGATTACACTACCCACCCAACACAGTGAGTGAGAGCGGGCTGGAGATTACACTACCCACCCAACACAGTGAGTGAGTGTGGGCTGGAGATTACACTATCCACCCAACATAGTGAGTGAGTGCGGGCTGGAGATTACACTACCCACCCAACACAGTGAGTGAGAGCGGGTTGGAGATTACACTACCCACCCAACACAGTGAGTGAGAGCGGGCTGGAGATTACACTACCCACCCAACACAGTGAGTGAGTGCGGGCTGGAGATTACACTACCCACCCAACACAGTGAGTGAGAGCGGGCTGGAGAATACACTACCCAACCAACACAGTGAGTGTGGGCTGGAGATTACACTACCCACCCAACACAGTGAGTGAGAGCGGGCTGGAGATTACACTACCCACCCAACACAGTGAGTGAGAGCGGGCTGGAGATTACACTACCCACCCAACACAGTGAGTGAGAGCGGGCTGGAGATTACACTACCCACCCAACACAGTGAGTGAGAGCGGGCTGGAGATTACACTACCCACCCAACACAGTGAGTGCGGGCTGGAGATGACACTACCCACCCAACACGGTGAGTGCGGGCTGGAGATTACACTACCCACCCAACACAGTGAGTGAGTGCGGGCTGGAGATTACACTACCCACCCAACACAGTGAGTGAGTGCGGGCTGGAGATTACACTACCCACCCAACACAGTGAGTGAGAGCGGGCTGGAGATTACACTACCCACCCAACACAGTGAGTGAGAGCGGGCTGGAGATTACACTACCCACCCAACACAGTGAGTGAGAGCGGGCTGGAGATTAAACTACCCACCCAACACAGTGAGTGAGAGCGGGCTGGAGATTACACTACCCACCCAACACAGTGAGTGCGGGCTGGAGATGACACTACCCACCCAACACGGTGAGTGCGGGCTGGAGATTACACTACCCACCCAACACAGTGAGTGAGTGCGGGCTGGAGATTACACTACCCACCCAACACAGTGAGTGAGTGCGGGCTGGAGATTACACTACCCACCCAACACAGTGAGTGAGAGCGGGCTGGAGATTACACTACCCACCCAACACAGTGAGTGAGAGCGGGCTGGAGATTACACTACCCACCCAACACAGTGAGTGAGAGCGGGCTGGAGATTAAACTACCCACCCAACACAGTGAGTGAGGGCGGGCTGGAGATTACACTACCCACCCAACACAGTGAGTGAGAGCGGGCTGGAGATTATACTACCAACCAACACAGTGAGTGAGGGCGGGCTGGAGATTACACTACCCGCCCAACACAATGAGTGCGGGCTGGAGATTACACTACCCACACAAAACAGTGAGTGAGAGCGGGCTGGAGATGACACTACCCACCCAACACAGTGAGTGAGTGCGGGCTGGAGATTACACTACCCACCCAACACAGTGAGTGAGAGCGGGCTGGAGATTACACAACCCACCCAACACAGTGAGTGAGTGCGGGCTGGAGATTACACAACCCACCCAACACAGTGAGTGCGGGCTGGAGGTTACACAACCCACCTAACACAGTGAGTGAGAGCGGGCTGGAGGTTACACTACCCACCCAACACAGTGAGTGAGAACGGGCTGGAGATTACACTACCCGCCAAACACAGTGAGTGCGGGCTGGAGATTACACTACCCACCCAACACAGTGAGTGAGAGCGGGCTGGAGATTACACTACCCACCCAACAGAGTGAGTGAGAGCGGGCTGGAGAATACACTACCCACCCAACACAGTGAGTGTGGGCTGGAGATTACACTATCCACCCAACACAGTGAGTGCGGGCTGGAGATTACACTACCCACCCAACACAGTGAGTGAGAGCGGGCTGGAGATTACACTACCCACCCAACACAGTGAGTGAGTGTGGGCTGGAGATTACACTATCCACCCAACATAGTGAGTGAGTGCGGGCTGGAGATTACACTACCCACCCAACACAGTGAGTGAGAGCGGGTTGGAGATTACACTACCCACCCAACACAGTGAGTGAGAGCGGGCTGGAGATTACACTACCCACCCAACACAGTGAGTGAGTGCGGGCTGGAGATTACACTACCCACCCAACACAGTGAGTGAGAGCGGGCTGGAGAATACACTACCCAACCAACACAGTGAGTGTGGGCTGGAGATTACACTACCCACCCAACACAGTGAGTGAGAGCGGGCTGGAGATTACACTACCCACCCAACACAGTGAGTGAGAGCGGGCTGGAGATTACACTACCCACCCAACACAGTGAGTGAGAGCGGGCTGGAGATTACACTACCCACCCAACACAGTGAGTGAGAGCGGGCTGGAGATTACACTACCCACCCAACACAGTGAGTGCGGGCTGGAGATGACACTACCCACCCAACACGGTGAGTGCGGGCTGGAGATTACACTACCCACCCAACACAGTGAGTGAGTGCGGGCTGGAGATTACACTACCCACCCAACACAGTGAGTGAGTGCGGGCTGGAGATTACACTACCCACCCAACACAGTGAGTGAGAGCGGGCTGGAGATTACACTACCCACCCAACACAGTGAGTGAGAGCGGGCTGGAGATTACACTACCCACCCAACACAGTGAGTGAGAGCGGGCTGGAGATTAAACTACCCACCCAACACAGTGAGTGAGAGCGGGCTGGAGATTACACTACCCACCCAACACAGTGAGTGCGGGCTGGAGATGACACTACCCACCCAACACGGTGAGTGCGGGCTGGAGATTACACTACCCACCCAACACAGTGAGTGAGTGCGGGCTGGAGATTACACTACCCACCCAACACAGTGAGTGAGAGCGGGCTGGAGATTACACTACCCACCAAACACAGTGAGTGAGAGCGGGCTGGAGATTACACTACCCACCCAACACAGTGAGTGAGAGCGGGCTGGAGATTAAACTACCCACCCAACACAGTGAGTGAGGGCGGGCTGGAGATTACACTACCCACCCAACACAGTGAGTGAGAGCGGGCTGGAGATTATACTACCAACCAACACAGTGAGTGAGGGCGGGCTGGAGATTACACTACCCGCCCAACACAATGAGTGCGGGCTGGAGATTACACTACCCACCCAAAACAGTGAGTGAGAGCGGGCTGGAGATGACACTACCCACCCAACACAGTGAGTGAGTGCGGGCTGGAGATTACACTACCCAACCAACACAGCGAGTGCGGGCTGGAGGTTACACAACCCACCTAACACAGTGAGTGAGAGCGGGCTGGAGGTTACACTACCCACCCAACACAGTGAGTGAGAACGGGCTGGAGATTACACTACCCGCCAAACACAGTGAGTGCGGGCTGGAGATTACACTACCCACCCAACACAGTGAGTGAGAGCGGGCTGGAGATTACACTACCCACCCAACAGAGTGAGTGAGAGCAGGCTGGAGAATACACTACCCACCCAACACAGTGAGTGTGGGCTGGAGATTACACTATCCACCCAACACAGTGAGTGCGGGCTGGAGATTACACTACCCACCCAACACAGTGAGTGAGAGCGGGCTGGAGATTACACTACCCACCCAACACAGTGAGTGAGTGTGGGCTGGAGATTACACTATCCACCCAACATAGTGAGTGAGTGCGGGCTGGAGATTACACTACCCACCCAACACAGTGAGTGAGAGCGGGTTGGAGATTACACTACCCACCCAACACAGTGAGTGAGAGCGGGCTGGAGATTACACTACCCACCCAACACAGTGAGTGAGTGCGGGCTGGAGATTACACTACCCACCCAACACAGTGAGTGAGAGCGGGCTGGAGAATACACTACCCAACCAACACAGTGAGTGTGGGCTGGAGATTACACTACCCACCCAACACAGTGAGTGAGAGCGGGCTGGAGATTACACTACCCACCCAACACAGTGAGTGAGAGCGGGCTGGAGATTACACTACCCACCCAACACAGTGAGTGAGAGCGGGCTGGAGATTACACTACCCACCCAACACAGTGAGTGAGAGCGGGCTGGAGATTACACTACCCACCCAACACAGTGAGTGCGGGCTGGAGATGACACTACCCACCCAACACGGTGAGTGCGGGCTGCAGATTACACTACCCACCCAACACAGTGAGTGAGTGCGGGCTGGAGATTACACTACCCACCCAACACAGTGAGTGAGTGCGGGCTGGAGATTACACTACCCACCCAACACAGTGAGTGAGAGCGGGCTGGAGATTACACTACCCACCCAACACAGTGAGTGAGAGCGGGCTGGAGATTACACTACCCACCCAACACAGTGAGTGAGAGCGGGCTGGAGATTAAACTACCCACCCAACACAGTGAGTGAGAGCGGGCTGGAGATTACACTACCCACCCAACACAGTGAGTGCGGGCTGGAGATGACACTACCCACCCAACACGGTGAGTGCGGGCTGGAGATTACACTACCCACCCAACACAGTGAGTGAGTGCGGGCTGGAGATTACACTACCCACCCAACACAGTGAGTGAGTGCGGGCTGGAGATTACACTACCCACCCAACACAGTGAGTGAGAGCGGGCTGGAGATTACACTACCCACCCAACACAGTGAGTGAGAGCGGGCTGGAGATTACACTACCCACCCAACACAGTGAGTGAGAGCGGGCTGGAGATTAAACTACCCACCCAACACAGTGAGTGAGGGCGGGCTGGAGATTACACTACCCACCCAACACAGTGAGTGAGAGCGGGCTGGAGATTATACTACCAACCAACACAGTGAGTGAGGGCGGGCTGGAGATTACACTAACCGCCCAACACAATGAGTGCGGGCTGGAGATTACACTACCCACCCAAAACAGTGAGTGAGAGCGGGCTGGAGATGACACTACCCACCCAACACAGTGAGTGAGTGCGGGCTGGAGATTACACTACCCACCCAACACAGTGAGTGAGAGCGGGCTGGAGATTACACTACCCACCCAACACAGTGAGTGAGAGCGGGCTGGAGCTTACACTACCCACCCAACACAGTGAGTGACAGCGGGCTGGAGATTACACTACCCACCCAACACAGTGAGGGCGGGCTGGAGATTACACTACCCACCCAACACAGTGAGTGAGAGCGGTCTGGAGATTACACTACCCACCCAACAGAGTGAGTGAGTACGGGCTGGAGATTACACTACCCACCCAACACAGTGAGTGAGTGCGGGCTGGAGATTAATCTACCCACCCAACACAGTGAGTAAGTGCGGGCTGGAGATTAATCTACCCACCCAACACAGTGAGTGAGTGCGGGCTGGAGATTACACTACCCACCCAACACAGTGAGTGAGTGCGGGCTGGAGATTACACTACCCAACCAACACAGTGAGTGAGAGCGGGCTGGAGATTACACTACCCACCCAACACAGTGAGTGAGAGCGGGCTGGAGATTACACTACCCACCCAACACAGTGAGTGAGTGCGGGCTGGAGAAAACACTACCCACACAACACAGTGAATGCGGGTTGGAGATTACACTACCCACCCAACACAGTGAGTGAGTGCGGGTTGGAGATTACACAACCCACCCAACACAGTGAGTGAGTGCGGGCTGGAGATTACACTACCCACCCAACACAGTGAGTGAGTGCGGGCTGGAGATTACACTACACACCCAACACAGTGAGTGAGAGCGGGCCGGAGATTACACTACCCACCCAACACAGTGAGTGATTGCGGGCTGGAGATTACACTACCCACCCAACACAGTGAGTGAGTGCGGGTTGGAGATTACACAACCCACCCAACACAGTGAGTGCGTGCGGGCTGGAGATTACACTACCCACCCAACACAGTGAGTGAGTGCGGGCTGGAGATTACACTACCCACCCAACACAGTGAGTGCGTGCGGGCTGGAGATTACACTACACACCCAACACAGTGAGTGCGTGCGGGCTGGAGATTACACTACCCACCCAACACAGTGAGTGAGAGCGGGCTGGAGATTAGACTACCCACCCAACACAGTGAGTGAGTGCGGGCTGGAGATTACACTACCCACCAAACACAGTGAGTGAGAGCGGGCTGGAGATTACACTACCCACCCAACACAGTGAGTGCGGGCTGGAGATTACACTACCCACCCAACACAGTGAGTGCGGGCTGGAGATTACACTACCCACCCAACACAGTGAGTGAGTGCGGGCTGGAGATTACACTACACACCCAACACAGTGAGTGAGTGCGGGCTGGAGATTACACTACCCACCCAACACAGTGAGTGAGAGCGGGCTGGAGATTACACTACCCACCCAACACAGTGAGTGAGAGCGGGCTGGAGATTACACTACCCACCCAACACAGTGAGTGAGAGCGGGCTGGAGATTACACTACCCACCCAACACAGTGAGTGAGGGCGGGCTGGAGATTACACTACCCACACAACACAGTGAATGCGGGTTGGAGATTACACTACCCACCCAACACAGTGAGTGAGTGCGGGTTGGAGATTACACAACCCACCCAACACAGTGAGTGAGTGCGGGCTGGAGATTACACTACCCACCCAACACAGTGAGTGAGTGCGGGCTGGAGATTACACTACACACCCAACACAGTGAGTGAGAGCGGGCTGGAGATTACACTACCCACCCAACACAGTGAGTGATTGCGGGCTGGAGATTACACTACCCACCCAACACAGTGAGTGAGTGCGGGTTGGAGATTACACAACCCACCCAACACAGTGAGTGAGTGCGGGCTGGAGATTACACTACCCACCCAACACAGTGAGTGAGAGCGGGCTGGAGATTACACTACCCACCCAACACAGTGAGTGAGTGCGGGCTGGAGATTACACTACCCACCCAACACAGTGAGTGAGAGCGGGCTGGAGATTACACTACCCACCCAACACAGTGAGTGAGAGCGGGCTGGAGATTACACTACCCACCCAACACAGTGAGTGAGAGCGGGCTGGAGATTAAACTACCCACCCAACACAGTGAGTGAGGGCGGGCTGGAGATTACACTACCCACCCAACACAGTGAGTGAGAGCGAGCTGGAGATTATACTACCCACCCAACACAGTGAGTGAGGGCGGGCTGGAGATTACACTACCCGCCCAACACAATGAGTGCGGGCTGGAGATTACACTACCCACCCAAAACAGTGAGTGAGAGTGGGCTGGAGATTACACTACCCACCCAACAGAGTGAGTGAGTACGGGCTGGAGATTACACTACCCACCCAACACAGTGAGTGAGTGCGGGCTGGAGATTAATCTACCCACCCAACACAGTGAGTAAGTGCGGGCTGGAGATTAATCTACCCACCCAACACAGTGAGTGAGTGCGGGCTGGAGATTACACTACCCACCCAACACAGTGAGTGAGTGCGGGTTGGAGATTACACTACCCACCCAACACAGTGAGTGAGTGCGGGCTGGAGATTACACTACCCAACCAACACAGTGAGTGAGAGCGGGCTGGAGATTACACTACCCACCCAACACAGTGAGTGAGAGCGGGCTGGAGATTACACTACCCACCCAACACAGTGAGTGAGTGCGGGCTGGAGATTACACTACCCACACAACACATTGAATGCGGGTTGGAGATTACACTACCCACCCAACACAGTGAGTGAGTGCGGGTTGGAGATTACACAACCCACCCAACACAGTGAGTGAGTGCGGGCTGGAGATTACACTACCCACCCAACACAGTGAGTGAGTGCGGGCTGGAGATTACACTACACACCCAACACAGTGAGTGAGAGCGGGCCGGAGATTACACTACCCACCCAACACAGTGAGTGATTGCGGGCTGGAGATTACACTACCCACCCAACACAGTGAGTGAGTGCGGGTTGGAGATTACACAACCCACCCAACACAGTGAGTGCGTGCGGGCTGGAGATTACACTACCCACCCAACACAGTGAGTGAGTGCGGGCTGGAGATTACACTACCCACCCAACACAGTGAGTGCGTGCGGGCTGGAGATTACACTACACACCCAACACAGTGAGTGCGTGCGGGCTGGAGATTACACTACCCACCCAACACAGTGAGTGAGAGCGGGCTGGAGATTACACTACCCACCCAACACAGTGAGTGAGAGCGGGCTGGAGATTACACTACCCACCCAACACAGTGAGTGAGGGCGGGCTGGAGATTACACTACCCACCCAACACAGTGAGTGAGTGCGGGCTGGAGATTACACTACCCGCCCAACACAATGAGTGCGGGCTGGAGATTACACTACCCACCCAAAACAGTGAGTGAGAGCGGGCTGGAGATGACACTACCCACCCAACACAGTGAGTGAGTGCGGGCTGGAGATTACACTACCCACCCAACACAGTGAGTGAGAGCGGGCTGGAGATTACACTACCCACCCAACACAGTGAGTGAGAGCGGGCTGGAGATTACACTACCCACCCAACACAGTGAGGGCGGGCTGGAGATTACACTACCCACCCAACACAGTGAGTGAGAGCGGTCTGGAGATTACACTACCCACCCAACAGAGTGAGTGAGTACGGGCTGGAGATTACACTACCCACCCAACACAGTGAGTGAGTGCGGGCTGGAGATTAATCTACCCACCCAACACAGTGAGTGAGTGCGGGCTGGAGATTAATCTACCCACCCAACACAGTGAGTGAGTGCGGGCTGGAGATTACACTACCCACCCAACACAGTGAGTGAGTGCGGGCTGGAGATTACACTACCCACCCAACACAGTGAGTGAGAGCGGGCTGGAGATTACACTACCCACCCAACACAGTGAGTGAGTGCGGGCTGGAGATTACACTACCCACCCAACACAGTGAGTGAGAGCGGGCTGGAGATTACACTACCCACCCAACACAGTGAGTGAGAGCGGGCTGGAGATTACACTACCCACCCAACACAGTGAGTGAGTGCGGGCTGGAGATTACACTACCCACACAACACAGTGAATGCGGGTTGGAGATTACACTACCCACCCAACACAGTGAGTGAGTGCGGGCTGGAGATTACACAACCCACCCAACACAGTGAGTGAGTGCGGGCTGGAGATTACACTACCCACCCAACACAGTGAGTGAGTGCGGGTTGGAGATTACACAACCCACCCAACACAGTGAGTGAGTGCGGGCTGGAGATTACACTACCCACCCAACACAGTGAGTGATTGCGGGCTGGAGATTACACTACCCACCCAACACAGTGAGTGAGTGCGGGTTGGAGATTACACAACCCACCCAACACAGTGAGTGAGTGCGGGCTGGAGATTACACTACCCACCCAACACAGTGAGTGAGTGCGGGCTGGAGATTACACTACCCACCAAACACAGTGAGTGAGAGCGGGCTGGAGATTACACTACCCACCCAACACAGTGAGTGAGAGCGGGCTGGAGATTACACTACCCACCCAACACAGTGAGTGAGTGCGGGTTGGAGATGACACAACCCACCCAACACAGTGAGTGAGTGCGGGCTGGAGATTACACTACCCACCCAACACAGTGAGTGAGTGCGGGCTGGAGATTACACTACCCACCAAACACAGTGAGTGAGTGCGGGCTGGAGATTACACTACCCACACAACACAGTGAGTGCGGGTTGGAGATTACACAACCCACGCAACACAGTGAGTGCGTGCGGGCTGGAGATTACACTACCCACCCAACACAGTGAGTGAGTGCGGGCTGGAGATTACACTGCCCACCCAACACAGTGAGTGAGTGCGGGCTGGAGATTACACTACCCACACAACACAGTGAGTGAGTGCGGGCTGGAGATTACACAACCCACCCAACACAGTGAGTGAGAGCGGGCTGGAGATTACACAACCCACCCAATATAATGGGCTTTTCCTCCATCAATTGAGAACGAGACCGGAAAGTTAAGTGTACCCTAAAAGAATGTCTGTAAATCCAATCAGTTACATTCACTTTATGCCTTGAGCCGACCTTAAAATCTCCCCTTGTGTGTGCAGACATGGCTGTCTTATTTAGATTGCTCAGTAGCTGGGAGTAGAGACACCTGGGATTAGATTTGAGGCCGGCGGGGATGAAAGTCTTGTACAGGTCCCCAGTGTGGGACTGAAGAACATAGGCTGACCGTATTTTCTAAATTAAAGCGGGGACACCCAGGCATTGTTCCTCCCCACAATTTGTTGTTGGGCCCCTTTAATGGCCTGTGCGGCCCATTCAAAGTTTGGCGACCGCGTAAATTTCCCACTGGGGAAGCCGGGCTGCGCGGGACCGACCGACCGCCGCGTGGCTGCACAGTTTGGATGGAAGGTTGCGCACGGGGTGGGAGCAGAGCACAGTAGCCAGGGTGTGTTTCAGGAAAACTGGCAGGACAACTTTGTTGCTTCTGCTAGTGGAATACATGTAGAGATTAATCTCCATCAACCATCACACAGTCAACGATAATGTGGACAGAACAAATGTTATTATTTTAATGAGAATTTACAGAAATGACATTCCCCACCTAGTGGTGCATTATAAAACTACAAACAAAATGATTTTATACAGTTTGTATAAACAGTGATACAAAAAACGTCACTCTTCATTTTCACACGCCCCCAAAAATGTCTCGGAGACGGAAATTGTCTATCGACAAAAATACTCCCCCCCTAAACACACAAGAAATAGAGCTCGCAGGATTCCTGATGCTGGCAGCGTTACAGGAGCTCGCTGGATCCACAGCGGTATTTCTCTGATGAGTGTTTCTGTTTTGGATTGTAATGTTCTTGCTCAGCTTCTTGCAGAACTCAAGACAGGGAGAAATGAAGTTTGTTTTGACAGTGAGAACGGCTTTCGCAGTCTCAACCTTGCATCTGGATTTTTCTGCTGTCCACAGGCCGTTCATGACAGAAAACCCTCTGTCGACGGAAGCATTACTGCCAGGCAGGCCCAACATCGGTTCGCCCATTGTTATCATATTTGCGAGTGGTACTGAGGATTCCCAGAAATACTCGATTACTTTATCCCATCTACCACAGACTGTGATCGTTGTACTTGTGTCGTTCCATTTGCACAGTCCCATCGTCACAAACTCGCTTAACAGAGTTACTTCATCAAACAGTGCATCCTCTAATGGTCACATTCGGCCATTTCATCAGCAGTACTGCAGACTGCTGTTTCAATCTCGGATCTTAAAGGAACTTTCTTTAAAAGCAGACACTTCAAATCTCTTAGACAATCTGTATGTTTCCCCGTGCATGTGTCTATTTTATGGCTGTATCAAAGAAAGATCTTGACAAATTAAAAGAGCACTGACGTGTCATGACCCTCACTGCTTCTTGGCCTATCAGTAGTTTTCTCACTAAAGCAGGCGCAAAGTCTTCTTCATACCTTGTAACCAGCTTCTTTTCGAGATTGTTTCAGTTGTTGGCTGACTCTATGGCACAGCGATCATCTCCCTCAAGCAATTTGATTGTGTCATTAAAAGGTGTCATGTTTGCAAGCCAGAGTTCGGTACGTGGGTCTTCAAATACTTTGTGAAGACCCACTGGACACTTTTCCTCTGTCAAGAAAAGATGGAAGGTGTCGTCGACAGTGCTATCAAGCGGCACTTACTCACCAATAAGCTCCCAGAGATGTCGGGGAACATAGGGTCTAATGAGAGGGAGGAACTGAAAGAAATCAATATTTGTAGGGAAATGGTGTTAGGGAAATTGACGGGATTGAAGGCCGATAAATCCCCAGGGCCTGATAATCTACATCCTAGAGTACTTAAGGAAGTGGCCCTAGAAATAGTAGATGCATTGCTGGTCATCTTCCAAAATTCTATAGACTCTGGAACAGTTCCCATGGATTGGAGGGTTGTAATGTTACCCCACTATTCAAAAAAGGTGGTCGAGAGAAAGCGGGGAATTACAGACCGGTAAGCCTGACATCGGTAGTGGAGAAAATGCTAGAGTCCATTATAAAAGATGTAATAGCAGAGCACTTGGAAAACAGTGACAGGATCGGACAAAGTCAACATGGATTTACAAAAGGTAAATCGTGCTTGACTAATCTACTGGAATTTTTTGAGGATGTAACTGATAAAATAGATAAGTGTGTGTGGTGTATTTGGACTTTCAGAAGGCTTTCGATAAGGTCCCGCATAAGAGATTAGCGTGTAAAGTTAAGGCACATGGAATTGGGGGCAAGGTATTGACTTGGATAGAGAACTGGTTGGCAGACAGAAAGCAAAGAGTTGGAATAAATGGGTCTTTTTCCGAGTGGCAGGCAGTGACTAGTGGGGTACCGCAGGGATCGGTCCAAGGACCCCAGCTATTCACAATATATATTAATGATCTAGACGAGGGAATTGGATGTAATATCTCCAAGTTTGCAGACGACACAAAGCTGGGTGGGAGTGTGTGCTGTGAGGAGGATGCCGAGAAACTCCAGTATGATTTGGACAGGTTGGGTGATTGGGCAGAAGCATGGCAGATGCAATAAAATGTGGATAAAGGCGAGGTTATCCACTTTGGTGTCAAAAACAGGAAGGCAGATTATTATCTGAATGGTAATAGATTGGGAGAAGGGGAAGTGCAATGAGTCCTGGGTGTCCTTGTGCACCAGTCGCTGAAGGTAAGCATGCAGGTGCAGCAGGCGGTTAAGAAGGCAAATGGTATGTTGGCCTTCGTAGCGAAAGGGTTCGAGTACAGGAACAAGGATGTCTTGCTGCAGTTGTACAGGGTCTTGGTGAGACCACATCTTGAGTATTGTGTGCAGTTTTGGTCGCCTTATCTGAGGAAGGATGTTCTTGCCATGGAGAGAGTGCAGCGAAGATTCACCAGGCTGAGACCTGGGATGGCAGGAATGACGTATGAGGAGAGATTGGCTCGATTGGACTTATACTCACTGGAGTTTAGAAGAATGAGAGGAGATCTCATTGAAACTTATAAAATTCTAACAGGACTAGACAGACTAGATGCAGGAAGGATGTTCCCGATGGCCGGGGAGTCCAGAACCAGGAGTCACAGTCTCAGGATAAGGGGTAAGCCATTTAGGACTGAGATGAGGAGGAATTTCTTCACCCAGAGTGGTGAACCTGTGGAATTCTCTACCATAGAAGGCAGTAGAGGCCAATTCATTAAATATATTCAAGAAGGAGTTAGATATATTTCTGAAAGCTAAAGGGATCAAGGGATATGGGGAGAAGGCAGGGACAGGGTACTGAATTTGGATGATCAGCCATGATCTCATTGAATGGCGGAGCAGGCTCGAGGGGCTGAATGGCCTGCTCCTGCTCCTATCTTCTATGTTTCCATGTTTCTATGTAAGCTGCTCATCGATGCTCAGTTTGGTTCCACCAGGACCACTCGGCTCCCGACCTTGTCCCAAACATGGACAAAGGAGCTGAATTCCAGAGGTGAGGTGAGAGTGACTGCCCTGGACATCAGGGCAGCATTTGACCAAGTGTGGCATCAAAGGACCCTAGTAAAACTGAAGTCAATGGGAATCGGGGGAAAACTCTCCACTGGCTGGAGTCGTTCCTAGCACAAAGGAAGATGGTTGTGGTGGTTGGAGGTTAATCATCTCAGCCCCAGGACATTGCTGCAGGAGTTCCTCAGGGCAGTGTCCTAGGCCCAACCACCTTCAGTTGCTTCATCAATGACCTTCCCTCCATCATAAGGTCAGAAGTGGGGATGTTCGCTGATGATTGCACGATTGATGAGTTTTGGATGAGCTCTAGTTTATGGAGGGTGCAAAGTGGGAGGCCAGCCAGGAGAGCTCCCCGGGCCGGTCCCCCCACCCCACCTACTGACCCTTCGACCCAGCTACCGATCTCACCGACTCGGTCACTGCTACCTTCAAACCCTCCCCCTGGGCTGGCCACCGCAGGTCTGCTCCTCTGGGCCCCAAAATGAAAGTTTAGGCCTCCCCATGCCCCAGACTCTTATTTCCCTGTCCCCAACGCCCCCAGGACCCCAGTCCCCACACCTACTTGCACGCTGGCGGGCAGCCGAGGGCTGCCTAGTTTTCACATGCCTGGTGAGCCTAGTTGGCTGTTGGAATGGTAATTAGGCCCTGCGTTAAATTGGCCGGGCCTCTGACTGTCGGGCGGCTGGCACGTTTTGTCGGTTTCCCGTCTGGCAGTTAAAATCCACCCGAATGTCATTGATATGTAAGCGGCACTGGATTTGGATCTGGAAGATTAAGATAGTTGCAATGACACAAGCTGTGGTGTAGAGTTTGTCCCATACTCTGAAATCAGATGTGCATCATATAACTGTTGAAGAACTCCAGGCTTGGGATGGTAGCTGCTAGAAGTTAGTTGAGGTCTGGATATGAAAACACAAGTTTATACGTACAGCGTTCAGTGCCTACCATGACTGGTTTACTGAGAGGGGAGCAACTGCTGCTGAAGCTCTGCATCTCCAACTGGTATGATGTGTGTCCATTGATCAGGAGAATGGCGGCATTGCACGCACTCATTTTACAATGAGTGCTGTTGCTCATCATGCCTCTTGGGAGGGGCTCCTATTACCTGATGTGCCCATGCTCCAAGGGCTCAACTCAACATTTGTCAGTTGTCCCAACACTTGTTAGTGACTATCCTCCTTGAAGTAAGTGGGCTCTCTTTGGAGTCAAGTTGTCTCAATGACTACATACCCAGTGATGGGAAATTAGAGCCATCTTCCAAGGCAAGCCCTGTAATTTGAGTCTTGAGGCAAGAAGCATTGTTACACTCCAGGACTTGCTCATTGAACCTGGAAGGGTAGTCCTGTCACTCAGGCCAGAGACTCTTCTCACGCAGCACCAGACAACCCTGCACGCCAATGACCTGATTGGTGGGGTACTCCCAGCTGGACAACCAGTGGGATGCTTTCCAGAGCCATGTGCTAGTAACCATGGTTATAGCTGGTTAAATTGCAGGAAAACCCCTGAACACACATGGGGCCCATTAAGCTTCAGCTCCTGCCAACCTGCAGTGTAAACTCGCAGAGCTTGGAGAAATGAATGTGTCCCTACTGGGAGAGAGCTGGCCTTCCATATCAGGCAGACAGAACCTCTAATTCTGTGACTTTCTCAGTGCATTAGCTTGTAGACCATTAAACATCATGACTGGCTCACACATAAAAAATATCAACCATACCGCGTAGTGTTTTACAGAAACGTACCTTTTGTGTACTGACTTAAGACTGTGGATCAAAATTCTGCAACAAATGGTAGATGCGATACATTAACATTTTACTCTGAAGGGTTGGTTTGATTTGGCTTGGCTTTGTATTACATAGGATTACATAAGATATACGGCATAGACACAGGCCATTCGGCCCAACCAGTCCATGCCAGCGTTCTATGCTCCACTCGAGCCTCCTCCCGTCTTTCCCCATCTAAATCTATTAGCATAACCCTCTATTCCCTTCTCCCTCATATGCTTATCTAACCACCCCTTAAATGCATCTATACTATTCGCTTCAACCACTCCGTGTGGCAGCGAGTTCCACATTCTCACCACTCTCTGGGTAAAGAAGTTTCTTCTGAATTCCCTGTTTGATTTCTTGGTGACTATCTTATATTGATGGCCTCTAGTTTTGCTCTTCCCCACAAGTGGAAACATTCTCTCTGTATCCACTCTATCAAAGCCTTTCATAATTTTAAAGACCTCTATTAGGTCACCCCTCAGCCTTCTGTTTTCAAGAGGAAAGAGACCCAGCCTGTTCATCCTTTCCTGATAGGTATAACCTCGCATTTCTGGTATTGTCCTTGTAAAGCTTCTCTGCACCCTCTCCAGTGCCTCTATATCCTTTTTATAATATGGTGACCAGAACTGTACTCCAAGTGTAGTCTAACCAAGATTCGATACAAGTTTAGCATAACTTCACTACTTTTCAATTCTATCCCTCTAGAAATAAACCCTAGTGCTTGGTTTGCATTTTTTATGGCCTTGCTAACCTGTGTCGCTACTTTTAGTGATTTGTGTATTTGGACTCAGAGATCCCTTTGCTCCTCTACCCCACCTAGACTCGCACCCTGCAAGTGATAAGTGACCTTCCTATTCTTCCTACCAAAATGTAATACCTCACATTTATCTGTGTTGAAATTCATTTGCCAATTATATGCCCATTCTGCAAGTTTATTAATATCTTCCTGTAATTTGTTGCAGTCCTCCTCAGTATTGACTATCTCCCCCAATTTGGTGTCATCCACAAATTTAGAAATTGTGTTTTTGATTCCAAAGTCGAAATCATTAATATAAATTGTGAACAACAGTGATCCCAGCACTGATCCTTGTGGAACACCACTACCCACCTTCTGCCATTGTGAATAGCTACCCTTTACCCCTACTCTCTGCTTTCTTTCTTGAAGCCAGCTAGCTATCCATTCTGTTACTTGTCCCCTGACTCTGCATTCTCTGAACTTATTCATTAGTCTATTATGTGGTACCTTATCGAAGGCCTTTTGAAGATCTACCCCTTCAAAAACTTCAATGAGGTTGGTCAAGCAAAACTTTCCCTTTTGAAATCCATGCTGACTATTCATTATTATATTTTTGGTTTCTAGATGTTCTTCTATTTTCTCCTTTAGTAGGGATTCCATTATTTTTCCTACCACCGATGTTAAGCTGACTGGTCTATAGTTCTCTGGACACGTTCTATCCCCCTTCTTAAATATAGGTATTATGTTAGCTATCCGCCAATCCTCTGGCACTACATCTTTTTTTAACGAATTATTAAATATGTCTAGTAATGCCTCTACTATCTCTTCCCTAGATTCTTTTAAAATACGCAGATGTAATCCATCCGGACCAGAGGTTGATTAGTTTATTTAATATATCTCTTTTTTTTTAAATGCATTTATTTCATTACTAATCTCAGGATCCAATGTCATGTCCACCCGTTCTATCTCCCTGGTAAATACTGAAGCAAAGTAATTATTTAATATTTCTGCTATCTCTCTATCACTGCCTGTGGTATTATCCTCTCCATCCCTTAATGACCCTAATCCCATCCCGACCTTTCTTTTTTATTGATGTGCCTGTAAAATTTTTTACTATTTTGTTTTATGTTCCTTGATAATTTAATTTTACCATCATAATTGTTTTTTTGACTTCTCTCCTAATCTCTTCCTCTTCTCCCTTATCATGCACTCCCCTGCTGTCTATGTATTTAATATATGCCTCTTTCCTTACCCTCAATTTTTCCCTTATGGCTTTATTCATCCATGGTGTCCCATTAGTATTTAGTTTTTTTTTAGTGGAATATATTTTTCCTGGACTCTGTTGAACACCGTTTTAAATGTTTCACATTGCTGTTCGACATCATTGTTTGCCAATATTGTTGCCCATTTTTTTTCCCCACAAGTTCTATTCTCAGCCCCTCAAAATCAGCTTTTCTCCAATCTATTACCCTGGTCTTCATCATACTTATGTACTTCTCAATTATTATCTTAAAGCGTATTATATTATGGTCAATATTGCCTAGATGTTCCCCTACCTTTACTTCTCTTATCTGCTCTGATTCATTCCCCATTACTAGATCCAATAGCGAATCCTCCCTGCTTGGGCTTTTTACATATTGGGTTAGAAAGGAGTCCTGTACACATTGTAGGAACTCCATTTCCCTTATCCCCTTTACCTACCTCTTCGGTCCAATTAATATCGGAGTAGTTGAAATCCCCCATGTTTATTATTCTATATTTTTTACGCATTTCCCTAATTAGTTTGCATATTTCTTCCTCCACCTCCCTTCCACTATTAGGTGGTCTGTAGACTACGCCTATTAGTGTGATTGATCCTTTATTATCTTTTACCTCTAGCCACATGGATTCTACTTCTGGCTTAAATCACTATATTGATATGAATTGCTATATTGGTATCAATCACTGACTTAGTTTGAATTACTATATTTGATAATATAGTTACCATGTATATCGAGTTGGAATCCACTTGAAGATCACTTGATTTCTGTGATTTAAAAACAAATGGTTGGAATCAGATAGAGGATGCAGACAGACTGAATCCGTACAATACGAGTCCATGTAGCTTGTCTGTCTCAGCTGAGAACTCTGCAATGGGTGGTGTGATCTAATCTGTGAGACGTGCGTATGGAATGAAGAGGGTAACTCTCGGAGATACCTGCAGTGATACTTCTCCACATGGCTACAAATTGGTGCCGGCAGCTTTCTACGTGGGTCACAGGTGGGAACGCAATATCTGGTACATCACTGCTCTGGAGCCTGAGGTGGCTCACAGGCAGCTGATGATCCTTGGGCCTGACTGTCACTCCAAATATAGCAGATGCTGTAGAGCCTGGTGCCTGATGCAGGGTGTGATAAGCCTGCAGCTGAGGCACAGTCTGTCGGGTGAATGAGAATGGCTCTTAAAATGGACCCTGATTCTTCACCTGTAATAACAAGTATATTCTGCTTGTTTCACTTAAAACAGCACGTGTTCCAAAAAAGAAACCCTGTCCAAGGGCAGTTGTGTTGGCTGCTGAAGTTGCCCCCATAAGGACATTAAACACAGCCATTGCAGTCAATGGGGAAATAGACTGAAAGCCATACTATTGAGTCAAGGTCAAGGACCACGACCTTCAGCTGTACCACGGCCACCTGGTTTTAATCTTTAATGTGGGCAGAAACTGACTGGGGAAAAATGTCCCGCTCTGTTTGAGTGGCTGCCTTGGGTTTCCTGCCCTTTGATGAACAAAACCTGCCAATGTTGCTGGTGACCCACCATCCTAACCGAAGCAGACCCTTGCGATAAATTCATTGGTGTCGTGTGCCTATTTACCCGATCTCTTGGGCCAAGAGTCTCGCTTTCGCTCATGTGCAATGAATTTCTTTGCGGCGATCTAGATTTTATGCTTTAAGTTACGCTAACTCCCAAGTGTAACTTGAGTTGACTTAAACGTGAAGTTTTTCTGCCGGCTCCCATTGTACGCCCATCACTGCCAAAATTGCCCACCAGAAGTGAGGACGTACACTGTGTCCACTCATATCTGGGGCCGTATTATAATATGCAGATGACTCACTTACACCATCTGACCTATGAATTCTTCACTTGCACCAAGGCGACACTGGGTGCAAGCGAGAACTATTTGCCCCGGTATGTGTAGGTTTGTTAAGGGTGGGAGAGAAGTCATTTCAATTTCAAAAGCCCATCATTTGATTGGATACGCTTCTGCGCCTTGATTTTTGGGGGAAAAAATGCAACTTTGTCCAACTTTTAACAGGCGGCACAGAGGCTACTGACCGTGCTCTGCTGGGCAGGCGATCCAAGAACTCCCACAGCCAATCTCTGCTCCCCCTCTGGGAGCACACACCTGGAAACTGCAAATAATCCTCAGACTGAAAAATGGGCTGGGGTCATGGATGCCTCTTTGTTGTGGACGCAGGTCCTGCTGGGCCAAAAACATGCCAGGATTCCGCAAAAGTGGAAAATCCCAGTGACTGAGTCTTCAACTAGTGTGCTGTATAAGGGCTCTATTGGGCCTCCTTTTAGGGTCAGATGTTGACACTATGGTCCAAAGGGATGTGGCCATGAGAAAGCTCAAGCCAGCAGAAGTGATGTATGCAGGATCTAGAGGAAGGGCTCTACTCAGGGGTCAGGATCTGTGGAGCTCCTACATTGAGACCTTGGGCCACGTTCCCAACTAATGGTTCTGTGTACTTGGGGCACTGCAGTGGTGGCAATTGAGTCTTCTCTGTATGAAGGGAGTCCTATGTCACTGGGCTGATAGTTACCTCCTTGGAGAGATGAGGTTTAATCTGTCTTTGATTTGCATAGAGTTCTGAACCAGTCGGTGCCAATAAAGTCTTGTTGCTGGTTGGTGGGGCGAAGTTCTTAAAGGGTAAAAAGCGCCTCAGTGATGATTGGTGCTGGTCACCTCTTGATGCTGACTGATGCTGGGGAGTCACTTGTGTTGGTTGAAGTTGCTGATTCTTCAGTTCTCTGTGATGTTGGTGTTTCTCTGGCACTCGTTCAGTAACCTTCAGCTGGGTGTTGCTGGAATTCTGAGACTTAATGTGGTTGTCTATCTCAGTTTGTCCTGAAATGAACCGTGTAGTTTGGTATTTTCTGGAGGTACAGGCTCCCCTGTTGGCAGATCTCAACTCCTTGGGCTCCTGGGAAACCTGACAAAAGGAAAGCAAGAAATCCCCAGAGGTCACTTTAGGTAACAACATATTTGGTCCTTTAGTGTCTCTCTGAACCAATCGAAGGTGTCAGTCTGGGCTCAGTTGGTAGCACGCTCACCTCTGAATCAGAAGGTCGTGTGTTCAAGTCTGGCGATTGATCTCTGTGCTGGAACGAGTAGGCCCAAGGCACACCCAATATTGGGCTTCTCATTTACATCAAGCTGACGAGCTGCGGACACCTGTTGGACGTCCCCAGGCAGCACGGCGTTGAAGAGCATTTCAATTTGTGGTTGCAGCATCACAAGGTAGTTCAGGCAGGTCTCGGGAGAAGGGGCCAATCGGGAGGCGGGGTGGGGGAGACACTCCTGCACCTGCCAGCTCCACAGTCAAGTGAGCAGTTTTTTTTAAACTTGCCTTTTTGGTGGTGGGCTGCAGCGGCTCCTTTGAGGGGCGCTAATTAGGCCTCACGTAGACCTGGTTCTCTTGAACACAGCCAGTCTGGCGCCAGCTGTGTTCAGAACAAACCAGTTTAGTAAAGGAAGCATCAAACAGGCACTCGGCCCCTTATTTGCAAATGCAAAGGACTAATGCCTGTTTCAGGCGTGGGCCTTGGACGCCTCTTTTGATGCCTATACCAATATGGCGGGCGGCGCACATCCGACGTGGAATGCACACGTGCACGCTTGCCCACTATATTGGGCACTTTGGCGACCGTTTTACGCCTGTAAAATGGACCCAACGTCATCGAATTTCTAGGGCCTAATATTTGAAATACTCCAGGAACATTAACAAAAGGCTGGAACTGGGTCAACCAACTCGACTCACTTGTGTGTGTCCAGGAAGAGAGATGTTTTCATAATCCGGTGTTGGCAATTTAGCGGCAGTGTGAACAGACGGGGCTGGAAGAGAAATCACAAAATGTCACCAACACCGAGGGTCGAGAGGAACACGGAAACATAGAGGTCGCGGAAAGCCCATTGGGTGGTGTCAAAGTTCACAAAAGCCCAAACTGTACTGTGTCGTCCATCCCCCATAGCACTTATTTCACCAAAACAATCTACCCAGCTCCCTCGTGAATTCACTGCCACTCTCACCCTTCAATGACTAAAACAAAAGAAAAACACTGCGGATGCTGGAAATCTGAAATAAAAACAGAAAATGCTGGAACTACTCAGCAGGTCAGGCAGCATCTGTGAATGGCCTCCTTTCCCTGGCTGTACACTTGCTTAAAAACTGTTGGTCTCTAACAGCTTCCTGCTCATCACCCTGAAACGTTGACTCTGTTTCTCTCTCCACGGATGCTGCCCGACCTGCTGAGTGTTTCCAGCATTTCCTGGTTTTGTGCCTTCAGTGACTGGATGGGCAGACTGCTCCATATGTGGTAGAGATACCGGGAAATATTTATTTAAACATACGGGATTGTTGTTTCCCAAACCGTGCCCGTCTGATACAGAAGAGAAGAGCGGTTCCAGCAATGAGAGTAAGTCCCAGCACAGCCCCCACACTGATCCAGACAATTCTCAGGTCTTCATCCATTTGCACGTTAGAAACTGTGAAAGAGAGAGGGACATGTAAGGGACCAGGCTTACAGAGTAAGGTATTTCCCATCAAACATTGGACCTTTTCCAGCCCTGTTGCACAAGGTGCTGTCAGATGCAGATATAATATTACAATGTGAACTCTTACTTACTGGTTACATTGAGCTGGGTTCCATTGCTGCTGATATCTCCCCGTACTTTACAATAATAGACGGCAGTGTCATTAATCTGCACCTTTGTGATTGTCAGAATGAAGCTGTTATTGGAGGTGTCTCTGGAAGGCTGGAGACGGTCAGTGGAACCTCGGCTCCCTCGTGTGCTGCCACTTGCCTCATGTGTTAAAACCCACTCCATATCTTGCCCTGGTAGTTGCCGGTACCAGTGGACATCGGTGTCTCTCACTCTGGCGTTCCACATGGTGCACTGTAACCGCGCCGAGTGACCCTCTGTGACACGTTCCAGGCTCGGAGACTGGATAACTACTCCTTCAAGGGGAAAGGAAAGATACAAAGAGCTTGAAGACCAACGAGAGAGAGGGAAGTGTCCTTTGTGCTTAAATACAAAGCATGATATTGGATTGTTCAGCAAAATCTAATAATTAACTAGTAGAGTTAGTTAATTACTAATTCATGAATAGAGAAACCGTTAATGTACAGCTTGTACTGAACTATCGGCACCACTGGGGGATTTAAACTCATGACTTCCAGGCTGCTGGTCTAGTACCATAACCATTAGCCTAGTGGTCATGGTACTGGACTAGTCTCCTTCCAGTCAGCAGTGATAGAAAGATTCCTCTGTAGTGCCAGCAAATGACACCTACTCATTAATAGTGTGCTCTCCCTTTGTTGAGTTTCCACCTGAGCCATTCAGCTCCAGAACAGCCTTGAGGCAAACGTGGACACAAGGGCTGCCCTCAACAGCAAGGCAGCATTCAAATCTGTATGGCACCAAAGTGCCCCAACAAAATAAGATCAATGGGGTCAAAGGCAAAACCCTCTAGTAGCTGGGGCCATGCCTGACACACAGGAAGATGTTGTAGTTGTCGGAGGCCAATCATTTCAGCCCCAGGACATCACTGCAGTCGTTCCTCAGGCCCAACCATCTTCAGCTGCTTCATCAATGAACTTCCCTCCATCATAAGGTCAGATGTAGGGCTGTTCACTTATGATTTCTACAGCAGAACCTGGACTACATCTAAGCTTAGGTTGACATTTGGCAGGTAACATTCGTGGCCTGCCCATTGGCGCATTGGAATGACAACCCTATCCTGGCTGGAAGAGGAACCAGTGCTGTGGTGGAGGGTTTAAATTCACAGGGTGGGGGGGGAGGGGGTGGGTGGCAGTGGGAGGGGGAATGGAAAACAAGATAAGGAAGCAGAAAGGAAAAAAAAAGGGACAAGGAGTGTAGGAAGAAGGAGTGACCTTAGGATCTATTACATCTACCTGAGAGGACAGACGGGGCCTCAGTTTAACGTTCATCTGAAAGACAGCACCTCCGACAGTGCAGCACTCCCTCAGTACTGCCTCTCCGACAGTGCAGCACTCCCTCAGTACTGCCCCTCCGACAGTGCAGCGCTCCCTCAGTAGTGCCCCTCCGACAGTGCAGCTCTCCCTCAGTACTGCCTCTCCGACAGTGCAGCGCTCCCTCAGTACTGCCCCTCCGACAGTGCAGCGCTCCCTCAGTACTGCCCCTCCGACAGTGCGGCACTCCCTCAGTACTGCCCCTACGACAGAACAGCACTCCCTCAGTACTGCCCCTACGACAGTGCAGCACTCCCTCAGTACTGCCCCTACGACAGTGCAGCACTCCCTCAGTACTGCCCCTACGACAGTGCGGCGCTCCCTCAGTACTGCCCCTCCGACAGTGCAGCGCTCCCTCAGTTCTGCCCCTACGACAGTACAGCACTCCCTCAGTACTGCCCCTACGACAGTGCGGCGCTCCCTCAGTACTGCCCCTCCGACAGTGCAGTGCTCCCTCAGTGCTGCCCCTACGACAGTACAGCGCTCCTCAGTACTGCCCCTACGACAGTGCAGCGCTCCTCAGTACTGCCCCTACGACAGTGCAGCGCTCCTCAGTACTGCCCCTACGACAGTGCAGCGCTCCTCAGTACTGCCCCTACGACAGTGCAGCACTCCCTCAGTACTGCCCTACGACAGTGCAGCGCTCCCTCAGTACTGCCCCTACGACAGTGCAGCGCTCCTCAGTACTGCCCCTACGACAGTACAGCGCTCCTCAGTACTGCCCCTCCGACAGTGCAGCGCTCCTCAGTACTGCCCCTACGACAGTGCAGCGCTCCTCAGTACTGCCCCTACAACAGTGCAGCGCTCCTCAGTACTGCCTCTCCGACAGTGCGGCACTCCCTCAGTACTGCCTCTCCGACAGTGCGGCACACCCTCAGTACTGCCCCTCTGACAGTGAGGCACTCCCTCAGTACTGACCCTCCGACAGTGAGGGACTCCCTCACTGCTGCTCCTCCGACAGTGCAGCGCTCCCTCAGTACTGTCCCTCCGACAGTGCAGCACTCCCTCAGTGCTGCCCCTCCGACAGTGCGACACTCCCTCAGTACTGCCCCTCCGACAGTGCGACACTCCCTCAGTACTGCCCCTCCGATAGTGCGGCGCTCCCTCAGTAATTTCCCACCGACAGTGCGGCGCTCCCTCAGTACTGTCCCTCAAAAAGTGCGGCACTCCCTCAGTACTGCTCCTCCGACAGTGCGGCGCTCCCTCAGTACTGTCCCTCCGACAGTGCGGCACACCCTCAGTACTGCCCCTCCGACAGTGAGGCACTCCCTCAGTACTGACCCTCCGACAGTGAGGGACTCCCTCACTGCTGCTCCTCCGACAGTGCAGCGCTCCCTCAGTACTGTCCCTCCGACAGTGCAGCACTCCCTCAGTGCTGCCCCTCCGACAGTGCAACACTCCCTCAGTACTGCCCCTCCGACAGTGCGACACTCCCTCAGTACTGCCCCTTCGACAGTGCGGCGCTCCCTCAGTACTTTCCCTTCGACAGTGCGGCACTCCCTCAGTACAGCCCCTCCGACAGTGCGGCACTCCCTCAGTACTGCCCCTCCGACAGTGCGGCACTCCCTCCGTACTGCCTCTCCGACAGTGCGACACTCCCTCAGTACTGCCCCTCCGACAGTGCGGCACTCCCTCAGTACTGCCCCTCCGACAGTGCGGCACTCCCTCAGTACTGCCCCTCCGACAGTGCGGCACTCCCCCAGTACTGCCCCTCCGACAGTGCGGCACTCCCTCCGTAATGCCTCTCCGACAGTGCGACACTCCCTCAGTACTACCCCTCCGACAGTGCGGCACTCCCTCAGTACTTCCCCTCCGACAGTGCGGCACTCCCTCAGTACTGCCCCTCCGACAGTGCGGCACTCCCTCCGTAATGCCTCTCCGACAGTGCGACACTCCCTCAGTACTACCCCTCCGACAGTGCGGCACTCCCTCAGTACTGCCCCTCCGACAGTGCGGCACTCCCTCAGTACTGCCCCTCCGACAGTGCGGCGCTCCCTCCGTACTGCCTCTCCGACAGTGCGACACTCCCTCAGTACTGCCCCTCCGACAGTGCAGCACTCCCTCAGTACTGCTACTCCGACAGTGCAGCGCTCCCTCAGTACTGCCCCTCCGACAGTGCAGCACTCCCTCAGTACTGCCCCTTCGACAGTGCGGCGCTCCCTCAGTACTTTCCCTTCGACAGTGCGGCACTCCCTCAGTACAGCCCCTCCGACAGTGCGGCACTCCCTCAGTACTGCCCCTCCGACAGTGCGGCACTCCCTCCGTACTGCCTCTCCGACAGTGCGACACTCCCTCAGTACTGCCCCTCCGACAGTGCGGCACTCCCTCAGTACTGCCCCTCCGACAGTGCGGCACTCCCTCAGTACTGCCCCTCCGACAGTGCGGCACTCCCCCAGTACTGCCCCTCCGACAGTGCGGCACTCCCTCCGTAATGCCTCTCCGACAGTGCGACACTCCCTCAGTACTGCCCCTCCGACAGTGCGGCACTCCCTCAGTACTTCCCCTCCGACAGTGCGGCACTCCCTCAGTACTGCCCCTCCGACAGTGCGGCGCTCCCTCAGTACTGCCCCTCCGACAGTGCGGCGCTCCCTCCGTACTGCCTCTCCGACAGTGCGACACTCCCTCAGTACTGCCCCTCCGACAGTGCAGCACTCCCTCAGTACTGCTACTCCGACAGTGCAGCGCTCCCTCAGTACTGCCCCTCCGACAGTGCAGCACTCCCTCACTACTGCCCCTCCGACAGTGCGGCGCTCCCTCAGTACTGCCCCTCCGACAGTGCGGCACTCCCTCAGTACTGCCCCTCCGACAGTACGGCACTCCCTCAGTACTGCCTCTCCGACAGTGCAGCGCTCCCTCAGTACTGCCCCTCCGACAGTGCAGCACTCCCTCAGTACTGCCCCTACGACAGTACAGCGCTCCTCACTACTGCCCCTCCGACAGTGCGACACTCCCTCAGTACTGCCCCTCCGACAGTGCGGCGCTCCCTCAGTAATTTCCCACCGACAGTGCGGCACTCCCTCAGTACTGCTCCTCCGACAGTGCGGCACTCCCTCAGTACTGCCCCTCAAACAGTGCGGCACTCCCTCAGTACTGCCCCTCCGAGAGTGCTACACTCCCTCAGTACTGTCCCCCCGACAGTGCGACACTCCCTCAGTACTGCCCCTCCGATAGTGCGGCGCTCCCTCAGTAATTTCCCACCGACAGTGCGGCGCTCCCTCAGTACTGTCCCTCAAAAAGTGCGGCACTCCCTCAGTACTGCTCCTCCGACAGTGCGGCGCTCCCTCAGTACTGTCCCTCCGACAGTGCGGCACACCCTCAGTACTGCTCCTCCGACAGTGCGGTGCTCCCTCAGTACTGTCCCTCCGACAGTGCGGCACACCCTCAGTACTGCCCCTCCGACAGTGCGGCACTCCCTCAGTACTGCCCCTCAAACAGTGCGGCACTCCCTCAGTACTGCCCCTCCGAGAGTGCTACACTCCCTCAGTACTGTCCCCCCGACAGTGCGACACTCCCTCAGTACTGCCCCTCCGATAGTGCGGCGCTCCCTCAGTAATTTCCCACCGACAGTGCGGCGCTCCCTCAGTACTGTCCCTCAAAAAGTGCGGCACTCCCTCAGTACTGCTCCTCCGACAGTGCGGCGCTCCCTCAGTACTGTCCCTCCGACAGTGCGGCACTCCCTCAGTACTGCCTCTCCGACAGTGCAGCGCTCCCTCAGTACTGCCCCTGCGACAGTGCAGCACTCCCTCAGTACTGCCCCTCCGACAGTGCAGCACTCCCTCAGTACTGCCCCTCCGACAGTGCAGCACTCCCTCAGTACTGCCCCTCCGACAGTGCAGCACTCCCTCAGCACTGCCCCTATGACAGTACAGCGCTCCTCAGTACTGCCACTCCGACAGTGCGGCACTCCCTCAGTATTGCCCCTTCAACAGTGCAGCACTCCCTCAGTACTGCCTCTCTGACAGTGCGACACTCCCTCAGTACTGCCCCTCCGACAGTGCGACACTCCCTCAGTACTGCCCCTCTGACAGTGCGGCGCTCCCTCAGTGCTGTCCCTCAAAAAGTGCGGCACTCCCTCAGTACTGCTCCTCCGACAGTGCGGCGCTCCCTCAGTACTGTCCCTCCGACAGTGCGGCACACCCTCAGTACTGCCCCTCTGACAGTGAGGCACTCCCTCAGTACTGACCCTCCGACAGTGAGGGACTCCCTCACTGCTGCTCCTCCGACAGTGCAGCGCTCCCTCAGTACTGTCCCTCCGACAGTGCAGCACTCCCTCAGTGCTGCCCCTCCGACAGTGCGACACTCCCTCAGTACTGCCCCTCCGACAGTGCGACACTCCCTCAGTACTGCCCCTCCGATAGTGCGGCGCTCCCTCAGTAATTTCCCACCGACAGTGCGGCGCTCCCTCAGTACTGTCCCTCAAAAAGTGCGGCACTCCCTCAGTACTGCTCCTCCGACAGTGCGGCGCTCCCTCAGTACTGTCCCTCCGACAGTGCGGCACACCCTCAGTACTGCCCCTCCGACAGTGAGGCACTCCCTCAGTACTGACCCTCCGACAGTGAGGGACTCCCTCACTGCTGCTCCTCCGACAGTGCAGCGCTCCCTCAGTACTGTCCCTCCGACAGTGCAGCACTCCCTCAGTGCTGCCCCTCCGACAGTGCAACACTCCCTCAGTACTGCCCCTCCGACAGTGCGACACTCCCTCAGTACTGCCCCTTCGACAGTGCGGCGCTCCCTCAGTACTTTCCCTTCGACAGTGCGGCACTCCCTCAGTACAGCCCCTCCGACAGTGCGGCACTCCCTCAGTACTGCCCCTCCGACAGTGCGGCACTCCCTCCGTACTGCCTCTCCGACAGTGCGACACTCCCTCAGTACTGCCCCTCCGACAGTGCGGCACTCCCTCAGTACTGCCCCTCCGACAGTGCGGCACTCCCTCAGTACTGCCCCTCCGACAGTGCGGCACTCCCCCAGTACTGCCCCTCCGACAGTGCGGCACTCCCTCCGTAATGCCTCTCCGACAGTGCGACACTCCCTCAGTACTGCCCCTCCGACAGTGCAGCACTCCCTCAGTACTTCCCCTCCGACAGTGCGGCACTCCCTCAGTACTGCCCCTCCGACAGTGCGGCGCTCCCTCAGTACTGCCCCTCCGACAGTGCGGCGCTCCCTCCGTACTGCCTCTCCGACAGTGCGACGCTCCCTCAGTACTGCCCCTCCGACAGTGCAGCACTCCCTCAGTACTGCTACTCCGACAGTGCAGCGCTCCCTCACTACGTCCCCTCCGATAGTGCGGCGCTCCCTCACTACTGCCACTCCAACAGTGTAGCACTCCCTCAGTACTGACCCTCCGACAGTGCGGCGCTCCCTCAGTACTGCCCCTCCGACAGTGCTGCGCTCCCTCAGTACTGCCCCTCCGACAGTGCGGCACTCCCTCAGTACTGCCCCTCCGACAGTACGGCACTCCCTCAGTACTGCCTCTCCGACAGTGCAGCGCTCCCTCAGTACTGCCCCTCCGACAGTGCAGCACTCCCTCAGTACTGCCCCTACGACAGTACAGCGCTCCTCAGTACTGCCCCTCCGACAGTGCGACACTCCCTCACTACTGCCCCTCCGACAGTGCGGCACTCCCTCAGTAATTTCCCACCGACAGTGCGGCACTCCCTCAGTACTGCCCCTCCGACAGTGAGGGATTCCCTCACTACTGCTCCTCCGACAGTGCGGCACTCCCTTACTACTGCCCCTCCG